>CANNZV010000399.1:294286-394787 GCA_947561585.1 Caprella mutica | reverse complement strand
GATCACTATGAGTCCTTCAAACCCACCAACGTTGACACTTCTGTTGTGGTCACTAGGCCCAGAGTTTCTCCTCTACATGTAACCTCACAAGATCACTATGAGTCCTTCAAACCCACCAACGTTGACACTTCTGTTGTGGTCACTAGGCCCAAAGTTTCTCCTCTGCATGTAACCTCACAAGATCACTATGAGTCCTTCAAACCCACCAACGTTGACACTTCTGTTGTGGTCACTAGGCCCAGAGTTTCTCCTCTACATGTAACCTCACAAGATCACTATGAGTCCTTCAAACCCACCAACGTTGACACTTCTGTTGTGGTATCTAGGCCCAGAGTTTCTCCTCTACATGTAACCTCACAAGATCACTATGAGTCCTTCAAACCCACCAACGTTGACACTTCTGTTGTGGTCACTAGGCCCAGAGTTTCTCCTCTACATGTAACCTCACAAGATCATTATGAGTCCTTCAAACCCACCAACATTGTCACTTCTGTTGTGGACACAAACATGAACACAATTCCTGTTTGCTACTATGTAGTGCAAGATTCCAGCTGGTCTGACAATGGAGAACTACTACAAAATGCAATCGAGGTGAGTAGAACAATATTATGTAGAAATAATGATTTAAAAAATGTGAGTAAATTTCAGGTCATTCAGTGTTCTCTGGGACTCAATTTATTTGATTTTGCCTCCTCAGTTGATCTTGTTCATATAATCCACCTTAATTTGTAATCAGTTTTGATTGGAAGTAAAAAAATTAGTATGATAATTCATAAGATTATGATATTTTAATGTTTTTTTTTATCTAGTTATCTGTCAGTTAGGCTTGTAGTGTGTCTAGTCTCTGACAGATAAAATATTGCTGGCAACAATATTCTAGATAATTGGGAGCTAAGTCAGTTAAATGGATTTTTTCTTTCTATTTTATCTCTACGAGGTTAGATTATTCATTCCAGCCTTTACTCTCATTATCATGAAATATGCCTTTTTGTTCCATTGTATTAGCTATGTTGTTTGAGTAATTTGATGTTCTTATGATTCAGTATACATTTGTGTATTTCCTCTAGCTACTTCTTATTCTTCTTTCTGCATCTATGGGTGATGTACTGTGTAGCTATAAATATTCCTTTTCCGTAGATGCCTCTTGTTGCTATTCATGCTCTGGGTCGAGGTCGACATGGTTTGGTACTTGTGCTATCCGAGTAGTCGACGTAGTGCATGGAGTGTACTTTTACAGTCCCCTCTTCTATGAGACTTTAATCTTTTCATGTCTTTTGAAACACCTTGTAGTGAGTAGGACATCTACTGTATCCCATGTAGCTATAATAATAGTCTATTTGATCTCTCTTCCACCTTTTTTTTCCTAAATGTTTTGTGATCTTATGAATAGATCTGTTACGCTCTCAAGTTTTTAATTATTTAATCTTTTAATCAAGTAATCATTTCTTCTAGGTGCAAAATTCAAGCCATCAACCAGTTTCATCTGTTCCTATGACACTGGATCCAACTGGATATGGAATGGAACCATATACTATGGAAGTGAGTATTTTATTCACATAGCTACATTTACTAACCATATTGTAGCTTCTGAAGTTAATTTTTTCCATTCATTAGCCTCTGTTTAGTAGCTATTTTATTTGATTATTTTTTTGTACTTTCTTTAGATCGATAACTGTGATGAAATTCAACTGGCTTCATCTACTATAAGGGACAACAACCTACCAACTCCTTCTGCTATGGACTCAGTCCCTCCAAATAAGGAAAAAAAGAAGGTAGCTACCGGTCAATTAAAGTCTCATTTATTTTTTGGCCTTGGCCTTGCACATTCTCAGTTAGTCATTTTATTTTTTCGATTCTGCGCTTAGCTATTTGCCGACACGATGCTGTTATTTACACAGACTAGTAGCTTTCTAAAATTTGTAGGTGAGCTAGTTACTTGTTTTTCATTTGTAATGAATAATATGACTGTAGTTTCAAGTCAGAATAGCCATCATGTAGCTGTTTTTGGTTGGAAGAGAAAAGGGTTGCATCCCTTGGACCCTGAACTGTTGTTATTTGGATTATGGTTTTGTTCCATGTTCATCTTTTTTTCAACACTACTTGCAGTTTTGGAGGATAACACTAGGTTTATGCTTTTCAATTGCGAGGTCTTAGAATTTTTTTAGGTAGGCTCGTAGGCTTTATTTACTATCACCTCTTCATTTTCCTCTTCCGTCCGTGAGTGCAGCCACTGGCGCTTGTGTCAGTTTTAGTCACATTCCTTGGGTAGTGACTGTATTTACTGAGTAGCTTTTCTGGATCCATGAACTTTGTCACCGAATGTTGGTAGGTCAGTGACTTTATTCATGGAGCTACTATCCTGTCTGACTGCTTCTTCTAAGTCCCTTGTAGCTATTTATTTTTCTTTTGACGTCAGCGATATGGCCTTCAGTTGTGAAGTAGACTTTAGACCCTCTACTAAGTAAAATTAAGTCAAGAATATAAACCATTCTAGAATATGTCTCATACAATCTTGGAGATTGAATAATATTAGATGTAGCTATTTGTTTCGCTCTCAGAAAATATAAGAGCTACATCAATCGTTGTGACGTCTGTAAAAAGTTTTGTTATTTTATGCATAGCTATATATACTTTTCAAGATGTAGCTAGTTAATATTCATAATTTCATTCAAATCTAAACCTGTTTATTTCTAGTTTTTTATTTACTGCCTTTTTCAGAAAACGACCTGTACTCTTTGCGGAGAAAGTGTGTACGACATCGCTAGGCACTTGAGAAGTGGGAAGCACAAGTGGACAAAAGAACAAAGTCGCTATGCCAAGGCAAGACTTGGTATTCGTATCAGAAACAAGAAAACAAATAGTCCTATAAAAAAAGTTCGCCAGTTCAAAGAGTGCACTTTATGTGCAGCAAAAGTTACTCGTCTTGACATCCATATGAAGAAAATGCACGCGCCCGAAGATGAAAGAAAAAGAAAAGCAAACATCCTGAATTTTTTGTCAGACGCCTATGAGAAATGGATGGCCAGTCCTGACAGTGGTAACATCAGCAAAATAACTAGAGAGAGAAATCACTTCATTATGAAGAAAGCCTATGAAAGTAAAACAATAGGTAACCTCAAAAATTTGCTCAATGAAAATCTAGTCAGAGAGCTATTCACTAGAAGAATTAATGATGGGACCTGGGTGAATGCTACAGCTGGAACGTATGTGTATAGTTTAGTAACATTCTATACTTATCTTATGACTAACAGTTTCAGAATAACGTGTAATTTAAAAGAAAACAGTTCACTTCTTCCCATGAAATATGAGGAAATAAAAGATCTAGCTTCGATGCTCAAGTCTAGTGCATCTAGATGGGGCCGTTCATGGGTGAATGATAATCGACCTGATAAAGATGAGAAATACAACCAAGACATGAAGAATCTGCTGAGCCAAGAGGAGAAAGAGCTCATCAAAAATGGATCATTGTTCCAAAAGGTTAAGAAACTCATGTCTACTAGACCAATAAACAAGCAGAGTCTTGTTTCGGACTTCTTTACAATTCGAAACTATATAATTATGAATATATTCGTTAGGAATGCTCATCGATCTGCTGTTTTGCATAACTTTCAGTTAAAGGAATTCCATAATAAACGAGTGAAACACAATAAGATTTTGATTGATGTTAAAGAGCATAAAACTAGGAAAAGTCTTGGCGTGGCATCAATTATTGTGGATCAAGACTTTTATAAAGTCATGTTGTTTTATTCTGAATATCGAACATTAATTCTGGAATCTAAAAGTGTAGCCTGTCCTTGGTTCATTATCTCAAGAGATGGAACGAAATTGGATTCAAGTTCCATCAATTCAGCCTTGCAATCTGGCTTGAGAGCACTTGGTATTAGGAAGCAGGTGACTGCAAACATCTTCAGAAAAACTGCAACAACAAATACACCGAAAGATGCTGATTGTCGCAATGATCTTAGCTCATTGATGATGCATTCACAAAGCACTGCCAGACAACATTACGACAGATATGATAGAGATGATGCACGAATCAGAGCTGAACGCCTTCTCAATGAGAATCTAGATGCTAGAACACTCTCTTATCAAGAAGGAGAGTGCTCAGTGGAACACGAGAACGATGACTTGGGAATAGACGAGATAATAACTACTGATACTGAGCAAGGCGATGATCTGCTAAACATAAATGAGTCCAAAATAATAATCAGTAACAAAAAATTCCACAAAAGGGTACTTTTATCTGATGATGAAGGTAAAGAAGAGTCTGATCAGGATTGGGAAAGTTCTGAAGAAGAAACTCCTCCACGAAAGAAAAAAAGAAAGGTTGGATGTTCCAAGAAGAATGAAAATCTCGCGACAGTCTGTGAGCAAGATGAATGTGAAGCTGTCCCTTCTGTTACTGAATGTACACATGAAGAAAATGAAAAAGATGAATGGAAAGGTATAGATAAAGATTGGGATTCAGAAGAAGAAGTTATACCTCCTCGAGGTGAGAATTCACTAAGTGAAGGTATTACTGTTCCTACAACCTCAATGCATGATGATGAAGATGGTGGCTTCTCACTTCGAAGAACATCGAAATTCAAGAATGCTGAGACTAATTTGCTCGTATCTGTATTTGAAGATATACTGCCTCCAGGTTCTAAAATACAGAATAAAGTTATTGCTGAGAGGTTGAGGAAAGACTCTGGGAGACCTCTGAGAAAATATAAGGTGACTCAAATAAATACACGTCTCAGGTACTTGAGAAATAAAATGTACGGGGATTGTAATGACTACTAAACTATTATTTGATGAGCTACTTACTATTCAGGTCATCAATAATCCCTTCATCATATTATGGTGTTCAATCACTGTTTAAAATTATATCTAGCTATTATATATTACCTAACAACTATTCAGCTAATGAAGTGTTAAGCTATTATCTTTTTTCTATGGATGTTATTTATTATTTACTTTTGTTTATTGTATTTACTCTTGTTATTACGGTCACCAAACTACTGTTTTCAGAATGGCTAATGATGAGCTATTTTTTTTTTTTCTATGGATGTTATTTATTATTTACTTTTGTTTATTGTATTTACTCTTGTTATTACGGTCACCAAACTACTTTTTTCAGAATGGCTAATGATGAGCTATTTTTTTTTTCTATGGATGTTATTTATTATTTACTTTTGTTTATTGTATTTACTCTTGTTGTTACGATCAACAAACTACTATTCAGTTAATGTTTTTTTTAAAATAGCTAATGATAAGCTATTTGGATTTTATTTATTTAGCTATTTATTTTCTGTTGTATCAAGTCGTAATATTTTGTTTAAACGGAAGTATCTTGTAGCTAATAGATTTTTCTCTTTTGTACTTGGAATATATTCTCACTTAACCTTATTACGTATAATTTTTATCCTCAAATTTATTATTTTGTTAGTCATGAATAATTAATTGATAATTAGCAACGCTGTGTGCTCTTCACGACATACTTCCTAAGCCGAAAAGTTTAGGATGCGAAATATCGATCGCCTTTCATTCAACAAAAATGTTTCATGGAATTCAACATACGTTGAATTGCAGGCAACATTTTTGTTGTAGTTGTTGCCTGCGACAACAACATTCAACTTATGTTGCATTTCATGCAACATTTTTGTACAAAATAGTCGAATCGCATGCGACGTGTTGTTGTGTTGCCTTGGTGGAATCCCACCTTACTCCATTGCTTCACTTCGTTTTTTTTTCCATAAAAACATTGATTTAGTTTTTTAATAGTTACGTACCATTTTCAAATTCTGAAAGTAAACATATGAAGAAAAGCGTTTTCTAGTTCAACTGAGGTAGTATTTAATTTACCAGGGCAAAGCGCCTACTTTAGACCCCTTGCCCCGCTCAGGGTGGGCGCTTTGCCTCAAAAGTGTTGTAATAACTAAACAAACAGGGATATTCTCATGATTTTAGTCTCAAAATTGTTGCACTACCGTTCAATATCGAATTCGGATTCACTTATGATAGGTGAAAGGCAGTGCACAAGTTTTAAAAATTAGTTTGAAATCACAAAATTGTTTTATGATGCATAATACACCTCGAAGACAGCTGTGTTTGACCTGACGTTTACGCACCTAAGGGGTTGCCAGATACCGCAACAAGCAAGTTATAACTGCTAATACGAATACCACAGCAATTTTAAAATTTTGCAGAGTGAGCGCGTTGCCCCAGTCTACCCTACTTATTTAATTTAGGTGAGGTCATATAAGTCATATCGCTGACGTCAAACAGTAAAATAAATACAATGAACCAAGAAGAAGTAGTCAGACTGGAGAGTGGCTCGATGAACAAAGTCACCTACCACCATTCGGTGACAAGCTCATGGATGTAGAAAAGCTACTCCATGTATACAGTCACTTGCCAGTTAACAAGGAATGTGACGAAAAGGGACACAAGCACCAGTGACAGCTCTCAAGGATGAAAGAGGAAAATTTAGAGGTGATAGTAAATGAAATCTACGATCCTACATTTATTATTTTGAGCTTAAAGAGCATATTTTAAGCGCTTTCATACTTCAAAGTTTAAGCGCTTATAGTCACAACCCTAATCAGTAGTGATCTATTTGCAAAACTAATTGATGGGAGTTATATATAGCGCAATCAAGTGTAATTACTATTTGAATTCTACAAAAAAAAACATTAGAACGGTATGAACAAGATATCTGATTTTAAAAATTGATATCATAATAACTAAATTATAGATAATTCTATTGAAATAAAAAATACTCATTTATATAACGCTTGTTTGCGAAAACAACGTCATAACTCAAAAAATCGAGTTTTTGAGTTATCTCTATTGACAAATTCATTTTAAAATGCTGATTATTTTGGTGCAAGTTGCAGAATTGTATCTTAAAAATTGATCACTAGAGAGGCTGAGTACTAACGAGTTAACATTAAATGTACGTACATTACAGGTATCTAAATGCTTTACCAGGAAAATAGCTAATTTTGAGTTGTGTCACTGTTCTCGCAAACAAGCGACAATATGCTTTAAAATCATCTCGCCTATGCTTTAAAAACATAAGTCTTGCACTTTCTAAATAAAATTTAAATTCTATTTATCTTAGTATGCCCTCAATTGGTAAGAAAACGATAAATAGTGATTCAAGAAAACGTGAAATAGATAATTGGGGTTCAATAACCACTAGGGAGCATATTAACCAATTTTCGAGTCAAAATTACCATATTTCGGGGCAAAATGAATATTTCGTGGAAACGGGGGGTGCAATAACCACAAATGCGGGGCATAGTTCCTTAGGCCGATTATTATTATTATTATTATTATTATTACTTAATCAATGATTATTTAATCAATGACTACTTAATCAATGATTACTTAATCAATGATTACTTAATCAATGATTACTTAATCAATGATTATTTGATCAATGATCATTTAATCAATGATAATTTAATAAATATTTACTCTACGGATTCTACTTCCACTTTTTGAGTTAGGCAACGGATTTATAACTAATCTGTTTTTAGTATAACAAAATAACAGTACACTTGAATAATAAGACTTAAGTAGAATTGCGTATTAAAATGGGGACTGGAAACATTTTTATTTTAATTCGACACTCATATGCTAAAAGGAAAGAAGATATATATTTTTTTTAAATATATATAATATACAGCAGCGGTAGAGCGTGCCAAGGAAATTAGAGTCTGACTACAATGGTTATAATTTGAAGAAATTTATGAATTAAATAGAGAACATTTAAGTATTTAATGCATGACGGATGAATATAAAAAGTGCTATTGACATTTAAAAATAAGTCTGGAGTTTTGTAGTAACTGTAGAAGATTCATGGTATTATGTATAATTTATATGAACCGTAGTCTTATTATGATCATTTAACATGCCATTCGTAATTCGTTATAACCAGGTTTATATTCTTATACATGGAATTCATTATATCGAGCCATTATACTAAATAGGAATATATTCTCCACCACCAGCGCCAATTATTGGCGTAGCGGACATTTCAGGAACTGTTTGAAGTTCAGTACGAATTGTGCTGTGACTGCGGTAGGTTGCGCCTCTTCTTTCGTCCTCGAATCGAATTGCTTCAATCGAGAACTTTAAAAGCGATATGAGGTTACTTGGAGCGATGTACTTGTGATTTGTGAAATGGTTCAATGTTGCTGATGATTGGTTGTAACAAGTTATTCCAGTTTTGTGTGTAGAATTTAAGAAAACATTATTGAAGTTGGATAAAGCTGGTTGAAGTATTATGAATTCAAATGCTAGGACCTAACTACTAGTGTTGGGATATCATTTTTAACTCTTTAATAATAACTTATTTATGAGATTATTCGTACTCTGTGCATTGTTTCTTTAATTGAATTTATATATTATAATTTTGCTTGATGACTTTAAATCACGAAATTGAAAGCAATAGCCTATCTAATTATTAAATGAGAATTAAAGCAGGGTAAGTTACGAATTATCGGTCAGTTTCACATTTTTGGTCATATAAGAAAAAACGATATAATACCAAGTAACATTGAATAATTATTTAATCGTTTTATCTTATATGACCGAAGATGTGGAACTGACCGATAATTCGTAACTTCACCTGTGTGCAGTATTTCTTACCCATTCGTACGTAATACCTAATTGGAAACCTAATAATGTATACTTATAATTGCTCAGTGTAAAGTAATCATGCATAATTAATTAGTTTAATAACAGAAACTTATGTAATATTTAATCAATGATTATTCAATGAACGAATGAATAATAATTTTAACTATATTAGATAAAATGGGTATAAACTTAGTATGGCTTTGGAAATTTTGTCTTTCCCTCAAAATTTACGTACTAAAGTAAAATATAACCATTAAATTATTTACAGTACTTTTTCCCTCATCGATTCTTTCTTTGTTATTTCATCTCTCCTTTCTTTCTTCATCTCTCCTTTCTTTCTTCATCTCTCCTTTCCTTTCCTCATTTCATCTCTCCTTTCTTTATTCATCTCTCCTTTCCTTTCCTCATTTCGTCTCTCCTCTCTTTCTTCATCTCATCTTTCTTCTTCATTCCTCATATATCCTTTCTTCATCTCTCCTTTGTTTCTCTTCGTATCTTTCTCTCATTTATGTTTCACTTCTTGTCTAATTCCTTTTTATCACTTCTCTCTCATTTTATATTGTGATTTAATTGCATAATAAAGACATACAATACACGCACTAGGTACACTCTACACACACTATACACACTAAAACTAGTACACACGCAGATTGAGCATAATACACACACTACACATAATACACTACACAAACTACACACACATACTACAAAGACTACACGCACATACAACACACGCTACATATACTACACACATACACGCACTATGCATACACACGCTACACATACTACATACATACACGCACTATGCATACACACACTCTACACATACTACATACATACACGCACTACTCATACTATACACACTAGACAGACTACACATGTTGCATACACTACACACACTACCTATCTAGTATCTACATTAATATTTAAATACTGTTGCTATTATTTATTTTCTATGTTTTAAATTTTACATGTTTTTCATGATTTATCACTACTGTCATTTCCCTGCTAATCACATAAATAAGCTATATTGCTGCAGTTATATTCTTCCTTTTTCATGATATTTTATAATTTTATTTGTGTAATTTCGATGTTTTTAAATTTCCATTCATCCAAATTGTGTCTATTTTCTGCACTTGTAAAATATATAAATTCTCTCATGTTCACTATACCACACAGTGTTCATGTTCACTATACCACACAGTGTTCATGTTCACTATACCACACAGTGTTCATGTTCACTATACCACACAGTGTTCATGTTCACTATACCACACAGTGTTCATTTTCACTATACTACACAGTGTTCATTTTCACTATACTACACAGTGTTCATGTTCACTATACCACACAGTGTTCATGTTCACTATACCACACAGTGTTCATGTTCACTATACCACACAGTGTTCATGTTCACTATACCACACAGTGTTCATGTTCACTATACCACACAGTGTTCATGTTCACTATACCACACAGTGTTCATGTTCACTATACCACACAGTGTTCATGTTCACTATACCACACAGTGTTCATTTTCACTATACTACACAGTGTTCATGTTCACTATACCACACAGTGTTCATGTTCACTATACTACACAGTGTTCATTTTCACTATACTACACAGTGTTCATGTTCACTATACTACACAGTGTTCATGTTCACTATACCACACAGTGTTCATGTTCACTATACCACACAGTGTTCATGTTCACTATACCACACAGTGTTCATGTTCACTATACCACACAGTGTTCATGTTCACTATACCACACAGTGTTCATGTTCACTATACCACACAGTGTTCATGTTCACTATACCACACAGTGTTCATGTTCATTATACTATTCATTTTATAGTGTATAATCTCACTATACCAATATGTTCTCACTATAGTCTCACTATACCATCCATGTTCTAGCTATAGTCTCACTATACCATCCATGTTCTCACTATAGTCTCACTATACCATCCATGTTCTCGCTATAGTCTCACTATACCATCCATGTTCTCACTATAGTCTCACTATACCATCCATGTTCTCGCCATAGTCTCACTATACCATCCATGTTCTAGCTATAGTCTCACTATACCATCCATGTTCTCACTATAGTCTCACTATACCATCCATGTTCTAGCTATAGTCTCACTATACCATCCATGTTCTCGCTATAGTCTCACTATACCCTAGCATGTTCTCGCTATAGTCTCACTATACCATCCATGCTCTAGCTATAGTCTCACTATACAATCCATGTTCTCGCTATAGTCTCACTATACCATCCATGTTCTAGCTATAGTCTCACTATACCATCCATGTTCTCACTATAGTCTCACTATACCATCCATGTTCTCGCCATAGTCTCACTATACCATCCATGTTCTAGCTATAGTCTCACTATACCATCCATGTTCTCGCTATAGTCTCACTATACCATCCATGTTCTCGCTATAGTCTCACTATACCATCCATGTTCTCGCTATAGTCTCACTATACCATCCATGTTCTCGCTATAGTCTCACTATACCATCCATGTTCTCACTATAGTCTCACTATACCATCCATGTTCTCACTATAGTCTCACTATACCATCCATGTTCTCGCCATAGTCTCACTATACCATCCATGTTCTAGCTATAGTCTCACTATACCATCCATGTTCTCGCTATAGTCTCACTATACCATCCATGTTCTCGCTATAGTCTCACTATACCATCCATGTTCTCGCTATAGTCTCACTATACCCTAGCATGTTCATATCCTATTATCGTCACTCCCATGATTGTGCAGATTAAAATATAGCCATGTATATATTGTCTGCCTCCAGAGAATCTCACCACTTTATCTTTATTTGTAATATATATACTCCTATTTTTTCTCAAGCATCAAATGATTTAAAGTAATTTATATGAATTACTTCAAGTTGATAATATTATTAAATAAATGATAGTGACTTTAATTGATTTTTCATAATGCAAATTAAAATGTATGTTCATAATTGTCAAATATATTATATTAGTATCTATTATACTTGTTTATTGCTAAATTTTGTTATTAACATCTATTGATCATTAATGAATGATAACATTTATTACAAGAGAAGTACATCATTATACACTGACTTTTTGCTGCTGTTTTAATGAAAAGTATTGAGAGCTCGTTATTGAACATATTTATCATGGCTACATCTATTTCTGGTCAATTTTATCCCCTACACTCTGATAAAAGTATACCATCATAATTAAAACAAATGCGTCAATAAAATGATGGTGCAGTCCTTGTTAAGAAGTGTTTATAGGTCGTTAGAGGGCTCCTCTATCAGATGATAACTATCATCGATAGCAAGGGAATGATAACTATCATCGATAGAAAGAGAATGATAACTATCATCAATAGCAAGGGAATGATAACTATCATCAGTAGCAAGGGAATGATAACTATCATCGATAGCAAGGGAATGATAACTATCATCAGTAGCAAGGGAATGATAACTATCATCGATAGAAAGGGAATAATAACTATTACCAATAGCAATGGAATGATAACTATCACCAATAGCAATGGAATGATAACTATCATCGATAGCAAGGGAATGATAACTATCATCGATAGAAAGAGAATGATAACTATCACCAGTAGCAATAGAATGATAACTATCATCGATAGCAAGGGAATGATAACTATCATCGATAGCAAGGGAATGATAACTATCATCAATAGCAAGGGAATGATAACTATCACCAATAGCAAGGGAATGATAACTATCACCAATAGCAAGGGAATGATAACTATCACCAATAGCAAGGGAATGATAACTATCACCAATAGCAAGGGAATGATAACTATCACCAATAGCAAGGGAATGATAACTATCACCAATAGCAATGGAATGATAACTATCATCGATAGCAAGGGAATGATAACTATCATCGATAGCAAGGGAATGATAACTATCATCAATAGCAAGGGAATGATAACTATCATCAATAGCAAGGGAATGATAACTATCACCAGTAGCAAGGGAATGATAACTATCATCGATAGCAAGGGAATGATAACTATCATCAGTAGCAGGGGAATGATAACTATCACCAGTAGCAGGGGAATGATAACTATCATCAATAGAAAGGGAATGATTACTATCACCAGTAGCAGGGGAATGATAACTATCATCGATAGAAAGGGAATGATAACTATCATCAATAGCAAGGGAATGATAACTATCACCAGTAGCAGGGGAATGATAACTATCACCAGTAGCAGGGGAATGATAACTATCACCAGTAGCAGGGGAATGATAACTATCACCAGTAGCAGGGGAATGATAAATATCATCAATAGCAAGGGAATGATAACTATCATCAATAGCAAGGGAATGATAACTATCATAAATAGCAAGGGAATGATAACTATCACCAATAGCAAGGGAATGATAACTATCATCGATAGCAAGGGAATGATAACTATCATCGATAGCAAGGGAATGATAACTATCATCGATAGCAAGGGAATGATAACTATCATCGATAGCAAGGGAATGATAACTATCATCGATAGCAAGGGAATGATAACTATCATCGATATCAAGGGAATGAAAACTATCATCGATAGCAAGGGAATGATAACTATCACCAATAGCAAGGGAATGATAACTATCATCAATAGAAAAATGATAGATGTCATTTTGATGTCGTTATCATCTTACTAATATAATTTAGTGTGAAATAATTACTAATTTGATATTAATTACGTGATTAAATCATATATATTAGATTATTCTTCCACTGGTATAATGATTATAACTCAGTTGAAAATATATACTTCTTATTTAATTAATTGAAGACTTTTAATGGGGTAATATAGTTCTTATTGTATCTTTTAGTTAAATTAAAGAGTCTGAAAGTTTATTCCATCGTATAGAATGGATAAATTGCTTTCAAAAGTTTATTAATATCTTTTAGTTTGTCTATTAAATTAATATGTATGTCCATTATTATATACATTTGTTTGATGTTTTATAATAATTGCTAAGAGACTTCAGTTATGATGACTAAAATCTTTGTCTCGATGCTTAACTATCATTTACATTGTTAGTTAGCTTAATATTTCCCTCGTTTGCAAGAACAACGTCATAAGCACAAAAACTTGTAATTCCGAGTTACACACATAGACAAATATATCTTAAAATACAGATCATTTTGAAAAAGTTTCACAATTTTAGCTCAAAAATTGACTGCTAGAGAGGCTAAATGTCCTTACGATATACCATTAAATGTACCTAAATTACATATACTAAAATGCCTCTCCTGAAAAATTGCTTTTTTAGAGTTATGGCAGTGTTCTCGTAAATGAGCGATGTGATGTAGCTATCTGAATTATAATATAATTTTCCTCAATTTTAGAATATCAATGGAACTATACATTATAGGCCATGGAAATATTTCATAAATAGTTATTAATTAGAAGTTAGATTTAAATCATTATTTGACAGTTTGTAAAAACTTCAAGCTTTGTCTCAAACATTCTACAGCCGAGAGTGTTTCATCTCTCATATCATTAGCTGTCACTTCGCATCCTATTTACTGGGTTCATTTTCCCCAATATAAACTGTCGATAAGATTTCCTGTCAGAAGTGATACACCAGCGAAATCTGCCACTTATTTAAATCATCCATTGGATCATCACATTAAATATCCTATCTAAAAGGCCGTACACACATAGGGTTTTTTAAGTCTTTCCACCAGACTTTTTGCTAAGCTCCTCCTACTTTTTCCACGAGAATATAAGAAAAAACGATATAGTAGTTATTTATTTTAGTTGGTATCCATGATACCTACAGGTATCATGGATACCAACTAAAATAAACAATAATTATATAGTTTTTTCTTATATTCTCGTGGAAAAAGTAGGAGGAGCTTAGCAAAAAGTCTGTTGGAAAGACTTAAAAAACCCTACGTGTGTACGGCCCTTAATGAACAGATTAAATCTGTATTCTTCCATCTTTTCAAAGTATTGCATATAAAGGTTTTGAATTGATGGCTAACACTAAAACTAACTAGCAGTCATTTTGACTGTTTTTACTTTTATAACATTTATATCTCATAAATTATTATTAGTAGGTTCTTGAAATTAATTTATTGTTGATATAAGTATTATATTTAACGGGTTATATTAATAAAAAAGAAATTTAAGTATCTACCAATAATAATTTATTAGATGTTTGAAAAGTTAATACAAGTCTAAATGACTGCTTGGTATACAGTTAACTGATTGTGATTTCATTCACAATTATTTAGATGGTATTCATTATCATTACTTTGTTTCTTTTACAATTTCATGCCCCCATTAGTCATTGAAAGGATTGCCTTGATAGATGGTTATTTCCTCAAAGAAATTCCATCTTGGTTATTCCTTTCAATTTAGAAAGAAGATAAATAATAACGATATGTATTTGATCGATACGAGGTATGATGTATAGCCTAGCCAGCTCTCAATGAAATATTAATGGTTATTTACCTTTTATGGGACTTAGTGTATTGTTTTTAGGAGACTATACTGCTTATTATGCTTTGAAGGACAGAGTATGCTGTTATTTATACTTTAGATGGTATTAGATAATAACTATTTAATATATATGAATATTTTCCATCTTCAATATAAATTATATATTTAGTTACTTTATAAATAGTCATACCTGTTAAATGTGTAGTTAACACATACCTGTTAAATGTGTAGTTAACACATACCTGTTAAATGTGTAGTTAACACATACCTGTTAAATGTGTAATTAACACATGCATGTTAAATGTGTAGTTAACACATACCTGTTAAATGTGTAGTTAACACATACTTGTTAAATGTGTAGTTAACACATACCTGTTAAATGTGTAGTTAACACATACCTGTTAAATGTGTAGTTCCCACATACCTGTTAAATGTGTAGTTAACACATACCTGTTAAATGTGTAGTTAACACATACCTGTTAAATGTGTAGTTAACACATACCTGTTAAATGTGTTAAGACATCAGAGGCACTATATAAGTTGTTCCCCGTGATGAGAAATTTCTCTCTTAATATTATTATCTGTCATTTGGTGGTAAATGTGTTCCTCTGATGCCTAAAGCTGATGGTGTGATCTCAGCCTCTCTATGTCTTATAACTCCGCATGCCTCTTTTTAAACCTTAATCACTTCGCTTGTGTATATACTCACTGGATTAAGTATTTTATCCTAGGGCATATTTATACATTCAATAGAATTTCAATTATTATCTATGTGTTATTGGTTAATTTGTACCGTTGAAGTCGATGGGAACGATGCTATGGCCTTGCAAGATAACTAAAATTACTTTATATTTTCTTTACATTGTAGGCAATACAGTGACTGTCCATGTACTTAATTCTAATCTCGAATCCAACGCAAAAATTAAAGTCATTGAATCAAATTAGAGTTGAAATTTCGACGTTTCTTACCTCGACGCAATGAAAGTGCTGAACTTTATGAATATTAATCCCGCGTACTGTTTTCAGCCTCTTACGTCAAAATGATATATGGGCAATGAGTTAGGGTGACACGGAGATTAAGAAATTATTTTCAGTAGTTCATAGAGAGAAATTTATGGTGAGACCGCTGAAGATTAAGAGGGGACGTCCCTTAATCTTCTACGACTCTGCCATACCTTTTTTTCTTCTTTTTATCATGGCGGTCTTTGCACGTGTTACATACCATTGATCCAATGTTATACATTATGTTAATCTTGTTAGAACAGTTTTCTAGGTTGTCAAATAGCTATGACTAATTTGCAGGCGTCAGTGTCTGCTTGCTCATACATGCAATCCTTTGTAAAATTCTGCTTCAGTGGATTGCATTAATTACAAATTAATGCAATGCAAGCGCTTATCTACTAACATAACATTTGTCAATTAGAATTAAAGAATGGTATAGAATATTTTATAATGATATGTATAATCGTAGTGTTCAACATTCAAAACTTTAATAAATTTCTTGATATTTGTTTGGCTTGAATTTGGTTGGATTCAAACAATCTAAAGACTATAATAGAATTTTATTTATATATATTTATCGATGTTATAGTCAAATATGTATAGAACAAGGTTATTCAGAATTTTATTCAGAGATATCGTTCACTATTAAAGAAAGAACAATTTGTGTGCTATGATTCAGGTTGTGACAATATGCGTTTAAAATCATAGATCCTGAAAATATTATAGACGGAGAGAAAAGAACAGTATTGAATCATTTTAAATCAGCGGTATATAGTGTTCGATACCATTATATTTCGTTTCATCTATGTTATTTCTAAGATCTATGATTTTAAACGCATATTGTGACAACCTTAGCTATGATATACAGAGTCCGAAAGCATCTTAACACAGAAAGCCACTGCAATTTGCTAGAAAAATGACTCCACCTTCTAGTAAGTCTAAAGATGTTCTGTTTTTGTACGTATTGATCTTGTCTGTACAATAAATAATGGCATGTATGGAGATACATTTATACAATTTATTTCTGGTTTACAAAATGAACACTGGTGCTAATATCTTCAATTTTAGTCATGAATTTTAAAGAAATATAAATTCCACTCCAATAAACTCAGAATTGCACAATAACTTAAATGTAAATCATTATATGCAGTGAGAATGGTATTTGCTGTGGAAATGTTAGAGAAGACTTTGCATTGACAAGATTTGCTTCAGCACTGAATATTTTCTGATGATACACATTTCCATATCAACTGTGGAGTAGACACTCACAGTTGTCGTTACTGGTGCAGTTCTAACCCTCACTGGACTGCAGAGAAACCACTTCGTTCACCTCGAACAACCTTGTGGGTGACCATATGGGATGTGGGAATTTTCGGCCCAGTTTTCAATGATATAAATGTTAATTGTAATGATTATCTCAATTTATTATATTCTGACTATTGGCCTGCTTTTTCGATTGTACCAGATTCAGAATTTTTTTAGCAAGATGGTAGATGGAGCTCCACCTCATTGGTTTAGAACTGTAAGACAAACAGGTGGATTGGCAAAGGTTCAGCAATGAGAACAAATTGAACATTAAGCGGCCACCATGATTACATGATCTTACGCCTTGTGTTTTCTTTTTATGGGGATGTATCAAGAAATTCAGTTTATCATACTCAAACCAGGTACATTATTGAGTTGAAGAATAAAATCTGTTTAGCATTTGCAAAAGAAACTTTGGAGATGTTGTATTACACTTGTTTCATTCCAGACCCGTCTATATTTAGTCATCCAAAGCAATGGCTGCCACACTGAAATATAATGTATATTAAGTAAATTATAAATAATAGAATCTTGAGATTGTTTAAAAACCAACCGAATTCAAGTCGAACCAATATTAAGGAATTTATTAAGGTTCACAATGTGGAACACTAAGGTTCACAATGTGGAACACTAAGGTTCACAATGTGGAACACTAAGGTTCACAATGTGGAACACTAAGGTTCACAATGTGGTACACTAAGGTTCACAATGTGGTACACTAAGGTTCACAATGTGGAACACTAAGGTTCACAATGTGGAACACTAAGGTTCACAATGTGGTACACTAAGGTTCACAATGTGGTACACTAAGGTTCACAATGTGGAACACTAAGGTTCACAATGTGGAACACTAAGGTTCACAATGTGGTACACTAAGGTTCACAATGTGGTACACTAAGGTTCACAATGTGGAACACTAAGGTTCACAATGTGGTACACTAAGGTTCACAATGTGGTACACTAAGGTTCACAATGTGGAACACTAAGGTTCACAATGTGGTACACTAAGGTTCACAATGTGGTACACTAAGGTTCACAATGTGGAACACTAAGGTTCACAATGTGGAACACTAAGGTTCACAATGTGGTACACTAAGGTTCACAATGTGGTACACTAAGGTTCACAATGTGGAACACTAAGGTTCACAATGTGGTACACTAAGGTTCACAATGTGGTACACTAAGGTTCACAATGTGGAACACTAAGGTTCACAATGTGGTACACTAAGGTTCACAATGTGGTACACTAAGGTTCACAATGTGGAACACTAAGGTTCACAATGTGGTACACTAAGGTTCACAATGTGGTACACTAAGGTTCACAATGTGGAAAACTAAGGTTCACAATGTGGAACACTAAGGTTCACAATGTGGAACACTAAGGTTCACAATGTGGAACACTAAGGTTCACAATGTGGAACACTACTATTATACACATTTTATCTTCCAAACTGTGTGAAAATCACCACATTTGTTCACATTTTAGTTGTACTTATACACATTGAATTTGGTTTTCATCAATATTTACCAAATACAATTTTAGAATTTTTATTCTGATCTACAAACAATAATATAAATCTAAATACTGATAGAAACAAAGATTGAAGAGCTTTCATATCAAAATATTATATATATCTAAATGTTTATTAAATAAAAGGCTAAATTCATTGAAAAAAATCATAATAAAACATTTTAAACAGAAAAGTAAAATACTAAATTTGAGTTCTTTTTTCGATAAAATATATATAATCATTACAATTAACTAAGTTTCTTTTTGAAAATGTGAAATTAGTAACCGTTAAAAATCATTGCCGATGTACTTTGTTGACTGTGCGTATATCATTATATTCTCTCTGTATAATCCCCATAGTTCTATATTAGTTAATACACTGGCGTATTATCCCCGTTACTTTCCCCCTGAGAATATTTCTCTTATTTCCTTTGATACTTATTAGTCTGGTGCAGAAGAAATGCTTCATCCCTTACAATCGGTGCTGCCTAGCATCGCACACATTTTCCTATTATTGCAAATCTGTTTCTCATCCTAACAAAGTGTTTGCAATTCCCTACAATCCGGGCAATGTTTGTCATATTACACCACTAGGTATACTGCCCCTTTTCTGCACTAGGCTCGTACCTACTACACACTTTTTCAGCATCTGCACTTGTAGGCTTAACGACTGTGAGGCTGTTTATTTTTTCAATACATTGTGTGATTGTGATAATTCAATTAGAATAATTTTGTACTACTGCTAAAAAACAGTTTGCATTCTTCAAAACTGATTATAAAGGTACATTAATATTACAGTCAATACAAATTGTGCAGCAAATATATTATATTATTGCATCCTTTGGAAAAAAAGAAATATTTGGTGGGCATGAGAAATTAATTCTTCAAAAGTATTTCTCATTGTAATTAACCCTTACACGATTGGTCGCAACCTGCCTGTATCAGGATTGCTGTCCCAAAATAAGGCCACCCTCCATGTACGTTGTACGGGTTAAATGAAATATGACTTAATCAACATTATATGACTATAATCTTATCACGCATATCTGTATTACATATTTCCCTTCAACTTATTTTGATGAATATATTTGTTTTAATTTTCAATTAGTTTTCAATCTATATAATTTGATTAATTTACTTAATTTATATTTTTACTGTCTAGAAAATGAATCTCATATTAATTATACACAAATTGGTATGCATCTCAAAAGATACGTTTTGCATGCAGCGATTGTTGCGATTATCGCTAAGCGATATGAATACATTGAAATAGTGCTCACTGATAATCGCTGTCGATGATCACCGAGCGATGATCGCAACAATTGCTGCATGCAAAAGGCACCTTAACCCATAATCATGGGCCATGATCTCATATGAGATCACACAAAGATTACAAATTTCCTAATTTTCTGTCACAATGTATACATATTTTCTATGTCTGTTATGATCAATATGAGAGAAGTAAACCTAATAGACATAGAACATAGTTTAGATATTAGTAAATATTGACATAATTAGAAAATTTGCAATTTTTGAGTGATCACATATAAGATCTTGGTAGGTAACGGGTAAGCATGTCGCTTTTTAATGTTCAATCTTAACTTTTTCTTATTATAAGCAAGTTCAATTGCTAGTTATTTACAGACAGTTAGCCATAGACATTAGTTGTAAAGTAACTCTCTCACTTCGTATTCCCAGTGTGTGAAGTAGAGTTTCAATTCATTTTATTGGGCTGATCATTTGTTGTTCTAGTATTTATTGCACGCTGGAGAAATACCGCCTCTGATGGATGCAAGGAAGATAAACGAGAAAGCGAGAAAGCGGTCCTCCTCCACACTTCAGGGGAAAGATACTAATTCAGGGGAAAGATTCTAATTCTAGGGAATGATACTAATTCAGGGCAAAGATTCTAATTCAGGGGAAAGATACTAAT
Source organism: Caprella mutica (assembly GCA_947561585.1). Lineage (NCBI taxonomy): Eukaryota > Metazoa > Arthropoda > Malacostraca > Amphipoda > Caprellidae > Caprella > Caprella mutica. Next base: position 373,896 of record CANNZV010000399.1, on the reverse strand, counting down.
TCTGGAGAAAGATTCTAATTCAGGGGAAAGATACTAATTCAGGGGAAAGATACTAATTCAGGGGAAAGATACTAATTCAGGGGAAAGATACTAATTCTGGGGAAAGATAATAATTCAGGGGAAAGGTACTAATTCAGGGGAAAGATTCAAATTCTAGGGAATGATACTAATTCAGAGGAAAGAGACTAATTCAGGGGAAAGATACTTGTTCAGGGGAAAGATACTAATTCTGGGGAAAGATACTAATTCAGGGGAAAGATACTAATTCAGGGGAAAGATACTAATTCAGGGGAAAGATACCAATTCTGGGGAAAGATACTAATTCTGGGGAAAGATACTAATTCAGGGGAAAGATACTAATTCAGGGGAAAGATACTAATTCTGGGGAAAGATACTAATTCTGGGGAAAGATACTAATTCAGGGGAAAGATACTAATTCAGGGGAAAGATACTAATTCAGGGGAAAGATACTAATTCAGGGGAAAGATACTAATTCAGGGGAAAGATACCAATTCTGGAGAAAGATTCTAATTCAGGGGAAAGATACTAATTCAGGAGAAAGATTCTAATTCAGGGGAAAGATACTAATTCAGGGGAAAGATACATGATACTTCTTCTATATGTTTTAATAAAATTATAAAATATTTGAGTATAGAATCTAGATTTCGACAATAATTGTTGTATTTGTCTGTATTATTTTAAAGGCACAGGCTTCAGTTTCAATATTTTTAGCATTGGCGGGTTTTTGTATATAAGGAAATTATATTTATCGTTTTAATTTAATTAACATTATTTATGTATTAGATAATATGATATAACAATATACATTTGTTTTTATCTTAATTTTCCTTCATTGCAACTATCAGCGCACTTCGCGCACAGTTTCATAAAGGACCCTAATGGAACAAAAGGTACATGCAAACTTTTCTTTTAGGCAAGACAAAGCGTTCTGATGAATTTTCAGTTATTATTTCTGCTTCTTTGATGTGATCGCCAGCTCCTAAAAAAGGTGGCGCTTTTTCTAAAGAATTTTATGATAAGACTTTTTCTCTCGCTGTCCTTTTGATAGTTCCTCATAAATATTTATATAGTCAATTCTGTGAAATGTTTTCTGTTGGAACTTCGCATTTCTGCTGTTGAAAATATTCGAACTCTATTGTCAGCTTCTTAATTGGTTTTCAATATGTTCAATGTACTAACTCATAAATATTTATAAAGAAATCGTTTTGTAAGTGTTATATCGTGTATTTTTTTTCAGATTTATGTACCCGGACTATAGAGACAATTATATATTTTCTGTCGGTGCTAAAACTATTATAAAAACAGCTGTGAAAATTATATATACAGAGCTATACAGAAAATCAGTGCGTGGAAAATAATACATTCGTGGAAATAACAGTGATAGTTGATTTTTAAAATGGGAAGGAAATTAAGTGTTGAATACTCTTGAGAGGAAAGTGTGCCAAAAATATCTTGCATATCTTGGATTTATGTTGCTGGAGATTTTTCCTGCAAAATGGATGACACGTGGCTTGAAATATTGTTGTTCTTTGGTTCGCATTCCTATTTATGTCTAACAGTTTTTTAGTTGAAAGGCAGACCGCTAACGCTTATTTCACGATGATACACTGCCAATACTCCGCTAAATATTTCTCCACCAAAAGATAACTCTAATTCAGTTCATCAATCCATAACAAACAAAAGAAAGTAATTCCTCCATGTCGTAAATTTAGTCTAGTTCAATCCGGAAGATTAAAGGCCGAGACATTCTTACAACCGTAAGAAAAACCTGGGTTTAGAGTTTACTGGAAATTCCTCCTCCTCATGAGATAGCGAAATATCATTCCTCGGTTCCTAAGACAGTTCATTTTTCAATTTCCTGGATTTTCGAACACCTTCAGACAGAATTTTTTCCTCTTTCCAAACTATTTTTAATTTAGGTCTTTGATCGGTTTAAATATCGGAACACATAAAGCTAACAAAAGATGGGCATGTTTTTTTAGTCGATAGTAGAGAGACAGTGAGAGCAACCTGTTTTCTTGTGCCAAACCTTGCAAGGGGATTTTTTTGCGTTGCTTTTCAAAATGCCATCAGAGTTTTTTGTTTGAGACGGAAGTTAGTAGTTGGAATTCTAGAGTTTTATACCTTGAGAGCTTTCTTTGCCGTGATCTCATGGAGAGTAGTTAGGTCTCTTTTTCTATTGAAGTACCAACATTAGAATCGATGTAAGATATTCCCCTTCTTGTCCTGTGTATTTCTCTAGTCAATGTTATTCATATACTGTTGTCTGTTTGTTCGTTCGTTTATTTGTTGTTTGTTATCATGTTAAGGTACTATACTAGTATAATGATCATCATTGTGATATAGCAAGAAATATCCTGTAGCTGCATTGAAGCATTTCTTTTTACATCATCATCACGAAGTGCATTAAAATGTAGTTGTGCTATAAGTAGCTTTGATGCGATCTGTGGTAGTGTATAAAATCAATTATTAGGCGCAAGTAGAATGAAATGTCATTGGCTGATGAATGCTCTTGATGCTTTTTTCTTCTTATATGCCAATCGACTGAAGAGTGTAGCGACACCCTTTCTGTACCTTGATTTAAAGAAAAGGAAATACTTAGTTAATTGCTTCACTTAATTCCGCTCTTGCCTCTTCAAAGTAGTAAAATTGGCACTGCTTTCGATAAATCATTTGCTTACCATTATTCAAAATGAAACCGTTACGAATTGATATGCGCATATCAGGATGAATCTTATTTGATTGGTAGGTATCTCTCTTCAACTTTTGATTTGTTCGTGGCTTTTTGTTCGAAGGCTTGTTGTCGCTTGTCTTTCAAGGTGTTCTGGAGGTGGTGGTGGTGCTAGCACCTCTAGAGGCCTCTTCGAGGGTGTCCGCAAATCCGTCTGTTGGTCGTTGTGCCCCGAGTAGTAGTGTGTTTAGTGGGTGGGCTCTGAACACACGCCACAATAGCCCTATCTGCCGCAGCAGGTGGGGTCTGCTCTGGACTCTGTGCTTATCTTCTAGGCAAAGCTCTTCTCGCTCCTATTGCCTCTGCTTTCAGAACTGCGTACACCACCGCCACTATGGTAAGTAAGCAACCAACATTAGTCCTATACATTATAATATTGCTATAACATTGTTAATACCACTATGGTAAATACACGTTCAACATTCAGTGGTCGTAGAGACGTACCTACCGTAACTCTAAGACTAAGTCACCCTTTGTGAAGCATCAGGAAGTGTTATCATGTTTTTTCCAGGCCACTTCTCACTAATCATATAAATTACATCAAAATCCTTTCGAAAGTTTTTTTAACAGCTTGTTCACGTGAGGGACTGGGGATACATGTACAGTACAATATAGCACGAGATATTGAAACTCTCTTCTTTAGCATTTAGTTAAACGCTAATTTCTGCTTCTTGACTCTGACGTCAAAATATTCTGCTACTTCTGTGAAATTAAAATTGAGATTACGTCATTATGATCCACAGAAACAGCTTTTAGCCAGATGATTTAGAGAAGATTTTAATGACTGCATGTTAAATATATATATTCCGCGCCATTTGCAGATTTGCGCAATCTCGAGAATGCGCTCCGCGTTTTTAAACCCCTTTAATCTTCTAATGCCGAGCATGTGTTACTAGCTTCATTTTTATTTATTATGAAATCTAATACTAAAATATGTGCATATACTAATATATATCCCCCCCTCCCGAATCCTCCCTGCCAGGTCATTAAGCAATCGTGAAGTGTTCAGTAAAACAAACTAGCGGATAAAACAAACTACATAACGGCCATTTATGTTGACAGTTTCAAAGTAATAGTCATTTATTTTTTATCATCTTTGTTGTGTTCCTCAAAGAAATCATATCAACGTAAAGGGCTTTTCTGTTGTTTGTTGTAGTCGCTAGTTTGTTGTACTGCGCACTTCATGACTGTTTAGTGACCTGACGGGAGGGTTGGGGGTGGCACGCCCCCCTAAACACATATTTTAGTGCTAGATTTCATACTAAGTAAAATGAATTTATTAACACATGCACGGGCTTGGGGGTTAAAGGAGTTTAAAAACGCGCAGCCCATTCTTGAGATTGTGTAAATCGACCAATGGAACGGAATATATGTATGTACCTGTACCTCCACGTAAACAATGTGTTTAAAAACTTTCGGAATGATGTTAAATTAATTTATATGATTAGTAAGAAGTTGCCCGAGAACTAAAAGGTAATTAGATCTAGAAGTGTGGCTTCTGAGATTAGCAAGGGAAACTGAGGGATTATTTTAAAGCATGATGTATAGGTTAAGAATTGCATTCCTAAGAGTGCTGTTATATCAATTCACATTCCTGGACTAGTTTCTATTCTACTGTACTTAAACTGTTTTTAAAATTAAAATTACAAACATCTATGTTAGTTTCAAAGTGTTTGTTTATCAAACTTGAGGTTCGTGAATCAAAGAACTGAAGTAATTATCTTTTCAATATGTTTTTTTTTATATCAAACCTTACGTAGGGTAAGTTACGAATTATTGGTAGGTTTCACATCTTCGGTTATATAATAAAAAACAATATAATATATAATTTAAATTGAATAATAATTATGATATCGTTTTTTCTTATATGACCGAAGATGTGCAACGTACCGATAATCCGTAACTTACCTAATAGTTATTAGGCAAACTTTATCGTTCTTAATGGTGGTACACTTCAATGAAATAGTCTTCTCACTATTAACACATATCACATGCAATTGAATTAATAAGTTTTGAATATAATGCAGAATATTTTACACTGTTCCTAAATTAGAACTATGACAAATTTTCAAGTCTTTTTTATGAAAGCAACCTTCCGATGAAACTGAAAGTTCCCACTGTCCAGTTTAATGTAAATAAATATTTTTAGAGTATGCATAGATATAAATAAGTAATTATTTCACACGCTCTATTTTTATTTATTTTCTAAAGACCAATACATTTTTTCCCATACTCTATTTCTTTATGATTTAAATTATTTAGTTTAATTGGTTAGTTTACAATTATCTTAAATAATAAATTAGATTCACCATTTCAACTCACTGTTTGGTTGCAGGTTTCATTATTCGTTTCATCTATTCGAAGCGCCGTGTTTCATTCATTTCAAGTACATTGTATTTTGGTTCCAAATTATAATTTTCTAATTATATTCAGTTTCAGAAATATTTATATTTTAAACAGAAATTATATTTATGGACCATATTTTAATCCTAAATATTTATTAAAAGTTATTATTTATATAAATTAGTTATTACCTTTCAATTTTTAACTTTTTCAATTAAAAAAAATTAACTCTACTCTCAATTTCGTATCTTTTACCCTAAATTTTAGGTAATAAAGAAACATTTTATAAATGTAGCAATTTATGTTTGCTAGATAAGGCATTTTATTGTAACTTTCCGCCAAACAACTAGATGACATGCACTCGTAGAACGCATACCTTCGCCACCGCTTATAAATGACCTTGACCTTTAACCTGTTCGCTGCCAAGATCTAATAAACTGGTTCATAGGTAATGACCAATCGTCGCATCAAATTTCAGGCAATTTGGTTGAATACTTTTTGAGTTATTCCAATAACAAGATGATAAATGAATTAATGCCGTCTAATACCATTACCTTCTGCATTATGCGATGGTAATAAGTCTTTTCTTTGTAACAAATTAGTGAAAGGCGTATCTCTAATAAAGGTCATTTCTATTCTCAATCGATGAGGAATTCCACCCCATGCTAAGAACTGCGTCCCAAATTAGAGTATTAATTTCCAATAGGCATTAATTTCGGTCTGCAGGTCAATATCCTTTGAATTGTTTGTACAGCCATTTGCACCTTCTATTCTTATTTGCAACTAAATTGACATTAAGTATGTAAAAAATATAAACTGCTTGTTTACAGTATAATAAAACAATTACCATATTAATTATTTAGAGAAATTTCATAATCGACAACGTGAAATTACTCAAAAGCTACACTGAATATTTTAATATTCTTATGATAAGATTTGGCAATTCATCTGAGACTTGGTATAGTCGGATGTACAGCTTATGAATATTAATATGCTTTATACAATATCTGGTATTAAAAAGAGGATCATTGAAATAAATACCAAATAGAAAGCTACGAATTTATCGTATTAATAACCTGAAGCAAAAATATATAATAATCGCAATTTCTTCTTCTTTTATTAGTTACCTTGACAATACGGCTATTAGACTCAAGGTTCATAGACTATAACAGGTTAAACGAATAGAAATAGTACGAAATGTTACTAAGAGCTGAGTCTACAAATTCTTTATATGAAAACCTATTCTTTAGATTAAAACCTATGAAACCTATGTTACAAATAATTGACATTTTATATTGTTTATTTCTTATTTTATTATTGCAATATTAGGTTTGTTCTTATTTTAGGCTTTTAGCTACAGTAATTAAAGCGGATGAAAATGTTGACCAGTGCCCATTAATCAACAAACAACGACGTGAATAGTAGTTAGCTTTTTGTTCTTTTAACAGTGGTAATAACCATTTCTTGGAAATATTTTTTATACCATTCGATAGATTATTAAATTCTAAAGAATTTTATTCTGACTCACGCGCAAGTTTAATCTACCGTTTAAGAGATATTCAAGAAGGAAGACAGAAAATGTTGTTTTCTCAATGACAATTTTTTCCCCATTCGTTTAACCTGTTATAGTCTATGAACCTTGGTTAGACTAGCTCATTTTTGTCCGTTGTAGGAGGTGGCCACTGTAGAATCGGCCGCTGTAGAAGTACTTGTGTATTAGAAAGTATGTGTAAAATAAGTGGCTCAGTTAAACAGTTTTACTTCATTAAAAATATACTTCTTTTTTATTGAAAGGTCACATAAACAGAATCCTAGTACAGTGAAACTTCTTCATAACTCAGGGGCACTGATAGTTTTCTTTGATTAAAATCTTTGAGAAAACTATGGCCTCTGAGGGATGACTAGGACAACATTCTTGACATATATCGTTTTCTATAATTTAAACATAGAAAATACTTCAAAACTCAGAAGCATTTCATGACTCAGGTCCTTCATAACTCAGGAGGTTTACTGTATATTATACTATTTTCTAAATATATCTATTAACAAATTAGTAAATCTCGTCAGTACGTTAATTGGTTGCTTTGATCTGTTCAAAATTCGCTAATTGCGCAATCAAGTCGAAATAGAATACGGACTTTGATCTTAATAAGTTAGAGGATCTGTGAAAAATATGTGAGTGCTAAATTAATTAAATTATTTCCTTGTGAGTGTACAGTTAAGCTCTCTGATAATTATGATTATAAGTGCTAAATTAATTAAATATGATGAATTATATTGGAATATTATTAATTATAATATAATTGCTCTTGTGCAGCTTATGTCGTTACCGGATATTTCGTCCACGAAATGTTTTATTTTGCATTATAATGTGTATATACTTTATATTTTATATAATTAATGTATATTTGGCATTAAATAGATGGAAGCCACCCTTTGTTGATGGTAATTAGAAATTCTTGATCTTTATATTTATGTGTAGTCCATATGTTACTAGAACGGGTACTCGTAGAGCTCATACCTTCGCCGCCCGCCGCTTCAATTGATTTTGACATTTCCGGGACCGTGATCTTGACTCTGGACCCGGTCGCTCCCAAAACCTCATCAAATGGTTCCTGGATGATATCCAATCGTCTTACCAAGTTTCAGGCAATTTGGTTGAATAAATTTCGAGTTGTGCAATTTAACAAGATTACCATTAATTTATTATAACATGATTACAAATAAATTTATGCCGATCAAAACATAACTTTTCGCAATCTTGCAAAGGTAACCAGTGTAACGTATAAGGCTAGACGTGACGGGAGAATAATTGCCACCCGGAAAATTGCCACCCTAATAAATATTATCAGGCATCTTAATGGTGATAAGATATATGCATATTGCTTTTCCATTATGCAATTAATTAATGATTATTTGTTTTATAAATTACATATCTTTTGTGTTAATTAATAAACCATTCATATTAACCCCATATAAATACACTATTAATTATTTCACCTGAGTTAGGTTAAGGTTTTTTTTTTTAAGGTGCTAACCCCCCCCCCCCTCCTCCTCCTCCCAACCCCTGGTTCGATTGTGACAAAATGTATAGTTTACTAAATAATATAACTATTCCCGCATACGTTGCGTGCGGGAATCACTAATTTTGTTTCTACTGCATTGCAGGAGTTTAATAGTTACACCATGAATAAACAAGTAGTCGCGATAATCACTAAAATTACATACAAAAAATATTATGTCCACCGATTAGTATTACGTACTGTAAAGCTTGTGTCTTGATTCCAGTGCGGAGTGCCCACCCGTGGTCACCTGTCAACGTAACTAAACGGCATAATCATTTTTTATTGTTCCAATTTGTAGATAAAAGTTTGATGGTGATAAGAAATTAATAAATAATCATAAAATTATATATTAATATATCTGTTAAATTTTATTCTGATCTATTTATCTACAAAAGAAAGTATCTTTCATACGACTTCAGTTTTTGTTTTACGAGGAAATTTAGATAATCCCATTAAATTTCCTTTTCGTAAAATGTTCAGAATTATGATTTTAGTTCAGAATTACGCCTTACTAAGAGTATAGATTGAATCAATCAAATCAAAATTAAAACCTGATGATAAAACTATTAAATAGAAATTATTCGTTTAGATACCTATTATGGATACCAATTAAATAATTATTATTATATATCTTTTTCCTACGTGTCCGAAAATGTGGAACTGACCGATAATTCGGAACTCATCCTATAGCCCCTTACCTCCCTTCAATAATCGCATGGTAGAGCGTATTCGTGTTGATAGTCTCTGACAAAGAGAAACTCTATCAGCTGCTCATTTATTTAGGCAATGGTTGGAGCGTATGCACTTCTATTCATCACAACCAATCAATTAACTGATAATCGTTATGTTATAGAAGGCATTTCTCAATGTGCTTTCATCTGTCACGCTTCTCTAGACCAATTAAGAGAGTCTCACACTAATGATTCATAATTTACTATATATTAGCTAATTGCCCCCAGGGGCTCTATCCTGAAACTGTCTGTGGTGAATGGAAGAGAAGGAGGGGGTCGTACATTGTGCCCGAACTGTTGTAATTTGGATTATAGATTTCATTTTCATTTTTTACAATGTTTATCATTTTTTTAACGCTATTTGCAGTTTTAGAGGATAGCGCTAGGGTTATGCTCTTCAACTACGAGGTCTTAGATTTTTGTTGGCTTCATTCACTATCACCTCTTCATTTTCCTCTTCCATCCGTGAGAGCAGCTACCGGTGCTTGTGTTCCTTTCCGTCACATTCCTTGGTAAGTGACTGCATTCATGGAGTAGCTTTTCTGCATCCATGAGTATTTTCAACGACCGGTGATAGGTGATTTTGTTCATGGAGCCACTTTCCTCTCTGACTGCTTCTTCGAGTCCCTTGTATTTAATTTCCTATTGACGTCAGCAATATGGCCTTTGATTTCGAAGCAGACGTTAAACACCTACTACATTAATTAATTAATTAATTATTAGCTAATAAATTGTGTACATTTTATAAGTATTAATTAAAACTACTGACTTAAAGTTTTATTTTGTAAAATATATTTATATTCAAGATACCTGTAACTCCTTCTGTTTCATGAGGGTATTGATAAATATTTATCATTTATAAATACTAATTTTTAATTGAAGGGTTTTAGATTCGGAACAAAATTATTGTGCTGAATTATATAAAATTTTACTCGAACATTAACTATAGTTATAACACTTTTCTTTTCTACATGGATTACTATGTTAAATTATACATACCTGTTTGTATTTTTTTATTACAATGTTAGTTATATATAAATTTATATTTGGAATAACATTAGATTGTAAATACAACACTGTCTTCTTTCTCTGTAAGCTTTAAAAGTTCTTTGCAACTTAAATCTTGCAGTGATTTTTTCCGTCTGAGCCACCATTGCAGGCAGCTTCGTAAAGCCGCCTCAGCCAATCCTCTTCCTGTCATGCAACGAACTCATGTGGCAGAAGAACATGACACATCTAATGTCATATTGAAGATATTAAGTAGCATGCAGAAATTGTTGTAAGCAGTTTGCAAAGTGAATCCAATTACGAGAGAAATCAATGCAATGGTTTTACCAATGATTTATTAGTAATTTAATTCAACAATAATTGAAATCAAATAAGACTGTGGAGATTTCATAAACGTAACACATCAAATTAATTATCAAAAGCGTTGGCTTTGTATATTAATCTTTTAATTATGATCTTATGCTCACGATATTACCACATTCTTATTGTATTAATGCGAAATACTGTTGCGAAGGATCTAATGAATCGTTCGTATCCATTGTTACCTTCATCAATATATTATTAGTTACTAGGAAATGATTCAGTGAACGCGTCTCCTAGACCAACTCCCCGAAGACCGGATCCATGTCTCGCAGCTTATATTCCTCCTCACTCCTTCTATCATGTGCACACAGTCCTCTGGCTCTCTTCGTACGCTCTCAAGAATCCTATTGTGAATATCGATGAAGCCAGAGAATAAATTCGGCACTGGCTTTCGACATGCCTTGCTTTATTGAATTCGGTTTCTTGTCTTTTTCTATATGGAAGTCAATAAAAAGTTTCATGTGGTGAGAGGCACTTTTATTTGTACAGTCAAGATGGGAAGTATTTGACTGCAAATAATACACGATGGAATGGTGAACTTTTCTGTAGATATTTTTTATATATTTTATTCACTTAACTCCATTTTATCTTTTACGTCACTCACCCAATTACTTTAGTTGAAAAGATTTAAGGTTCCAATTCTTCACATCACTTGGCAAGTAGAAACACATTAAAAATACATATCGTTCTTATGTAATTAACAAGTTGGTGCAAAATATTGATTGATAAAAAGCCGTGTATGCTAAATACCTTATATTTATCATTCCATTTCGCGAAGAAATCACCAGCTGCATTGTTAATGTAATGCAACTAGCTATAGATGTTATATTAAATTTCATTTTGATCCAATCGAAGTTCACTTAAAATAAGGAAGATCCCATTCATTAATGATAATTTACAGCTCGTATATAGACACATAAGTATTTTTCTCATTACCTAAACATTTTTAGCCGTTGCATGTAGGTTATTTTATTCTTCAGATCAATTTGGCCCCCATCCGCATCTTCAATAACAGACTATTCAGGACATCCAATCATGAATTGAATGTGTTGACTTTCGACATACTCCACTCGTTCGAATTGGTTTTCTTTAAGAACTGCTCACTTTAAAGGCAGCCTGGCCTAATGCACCTTCCTGTCGGTTTCCACTGGAAATCAGCTAAGCATGTTCTATTTCTTTTTGTTTGGACGTACTGTGAACATTTTTGAAGGCTCTGATTTATGACCGATTGGAAGCCGGCTTCTGCAGCAGACATTCGAATCGGCACCACTTATGGCTAGCTCGGCACCTTATATATTGTAATGCATATAAAATATACATTATATAATAGGTAGTTTTTGTCTCAACCTTGGCGAGTTGGTTTCTAGAATTAACTTCTAATGAAACGGATGGTAGGTCATCGTTGCTATAGTCTTATATTTTATATGGAAATTTCTAAAGATATTATTGTAAGTTACTTTAATTGAAGGTTAATTTATCAACTGAATCTTATGCAGCATTCTTATTTTCAATGTTAATCTTTTAATATCTGTATATACTAATGCTCAATTTTATTCATAATATATTACTATATATCCTTCTAGAAAGATTTTTAGAATTTATGCGGTTGTAATCTCTGAGTAATTAAATAAATTTTAGCTTTACTAAAATCGGTGGTGGTTCAATTGATCCCCGCCACTAAATTGATCCCAGGTCATTTGAAAATGGTTCCTGGTCATTTGATTCTACTCATTTTATTGATTGCTATATCTTACTTAGCTTACAAAGGATTTGATTTATTGCTAGCTGTTTTTACCCTTATTACTAAGTTATTTTTAATGTGATCAGCAATAGGTGTATGTTTCTATTATGTGCTATGCAATTAATACATGCAACAATAAAAAATGTCTACTAGGTGTATAAACAGAAAAATATGACTGGGAATCAAATGAATAGGATTCAATTGACCGGGGATCAATTGACCTAGAGTCCTAGACCCAATAAAATCACACCAAAAAGAACATTTTGACTATGGCTACAATCCTCTGTTCAGGATACTCTATAAAATTTACAAGGCTTATAAAAAAATCAACGAATTATCTGTTTCCCCACAAATTAGAAGTTTAAAAAATGGCAAGTACTAATAACTAACTGTACTGCAGGGGTTATTAGGTAATGGTATTATTTATTATCACCATTAAATAGAGTACATCTTCTTTGGAAATCAGTCGACAATAGGGGCTCAGATGGTTTCATCTTTATAGTCAAAGGTTCTGCTACGGATTCTTGACCTTCAGATGGGATTTTCTAAGTCCATTGACCTCTGAAGAATTCACATGTCCTTTGATCTAAAGGGGTCCTTTCAGATGTCACTTGATTAGTGAATGGTTCCAATTGTTCATTGTTATGGTAGGTGCGCATCACAGGAAGATGTAGGACTGAATTAGATTGCATTGATTTGGATATTAAAGGCTCCTGTACGTTTTTCGACCTTTAATTGATTTTAGAGTGTCTTTTGACCTTTTAAAGGTCATTATAGTATTTTATGACCCTTAAAAGGTCATTTTAGTTTCCTTTAACCTTTAAATGGTCATTATAGTATCCTTTGACCTTGTAATGGTAATTATAGAGTCTTTGACAAAAAGTATTGGTCATCATAGTATTCTATGACCTTAAAATAGTCATTATAGTTTCTTTTGATCTTTTGATGGTAATTGTAGTGTTCTTTGGCCTTTAAAAGAGCATTGTAGTGTTTTTTGACTTTCAGATGGTCATTATAATGTCCTTTGACAAATAAATGGTCATTATAATGTCTTTTGATCTTTAAATGGTCATTATAATGTCATTTGACCTTTAAATGGTCATTATAATATCTTTTGACCTTTAAATGGTCATTATAATGTCTTTTGACCTTTAAATGATCATTATAATGTCCTTTGACCTTTAAATGGTCATTATAATGTCCTTTGACCTTTAAATGATCATTCTAATGTCATTTGACCTTTAAATGGTCATTATAATGTCTTTTGACCTTTAAATGGTCATTATATTGTCCTTTGATCCTTAAATGGTCATTATAATGTTCTATTTACCTTTTACTGGTCCTTTCAATATCTTTTAACCTTTAAATGATTCTTAAATAAAGCGAATTGTTTCCCAATGATTCTCACATTCCATTGACTAGGTTCTCAAGGTTTATTGATAGATTCTTTGGTGCTCCCACTGACTTCTAACACACTCTTCCTTCGAATGCACAGCTACTATTCGATTCGACTGTTTTTCATAACCGAGTTGCAGCCACCTGTACCGATGAATAGTAAATTGGTTTCTGAAATTGAATATATTTGTTTCTGGAATCTCTTTGCTTCAGCGAAAATGATCAAATGATGCTTCTGTCAACGGTATTGGTGAACTGACGTGCAAGTGGATGTGGTTAATCGAACCAAATGTTATGCTCTAACAAATCTATTCTGCGGAAATGCAAATTGCAGCTTTTGGCGCCTATTTTTGGATTTGCACTAATGAATAATATTCTGTTTCTGCGGATATGTAATATGAATGTTTTAATTAAAAGGGTGGTTTAGTCGTTCAACTCTGTTAGTACTATACCTATAATTTAATTAAACATAAAATGTGGAATCTAACTAACAATTTAAATAAGATACTTAATTTCACTGTATGACAGTTATTTGAAAATTTTAAACATTTAAACTCTGAGTTAGCTGCTAGGATTCAAAACTTCCATTTACTTTCTTGTGAAAATATCTAATTTATATCGCTTATGATTTTTAAATTTTTATTGGTATTTACTGAAGTTAATAATATATGCTTTTACATACATTTGTCGTTTCTTTAAAAGATTCATCAGCATTATGAGTGGGAATGAATGAAACATGAGTTATGAAGTTCTGAGTTATGAAGCACTCGAGTAATGAAGGACCTGAGTTATGAAGTATTTTCTATTTTCAAATTATAGAAAACGATACACGTCAAGAATTTTGTCATAGTTATCCCTCAAAGACAATAGTTTTCTCCAAGATTTCAAACATAGAAAACTATCTAGTGCACCCGAGATATGGAGTGGCTCAGAGTTATGAAGTAACTAATACTTCCTAATTCAAGAGATCCACTGTAACCTCATTGATGAGTTACTGAGATGTTCTGTGAACTCCAGCCATGTTATTGAAAACAACAGATGTTGTGAAGAGGAGTCAATCAGCTGTATAGAGGAGTCAATCAGCTGGAAAGAGGAGTCAATCAGCTGGAAAGAGGAGTCAATCAGCTGTATAGAGGAGTCAATCAGCTGTTAAGAGGAGTCAATCAGCTGTTAAGAGGAGTCAATCAGCTGTTAAGAGGAGCCAATCAGCTGGAAAGAGGAGTCAATCAGCTGTATAGAGGAGTCAATCAGCTGTTAAGAGGAGTCAATCAGCTGGAAAGAGGAGTCAATCAGCTGGAAAGAGGAGTCAATCAGCTGGAAAGAGGAGTCAATCAGCTGTATAGAGGAGTCAATCAGCTGTTAAGAGGAGTCAATCAGCTGTTAAGAGGAGTCAATCAGCTGGAAAGAGGAGTCAATCAGCTGTATAGAGGAGTCAATCAGCTGTTAAGAGGAGTCAATCAGCTGTTAAGGGGAGTCAATCAGCTGGAAAGAGGAGTCAATCAGCTGTATAGAGGAGTCAATCAGCTGTATAGAGGAGTCAATCTGTTGTTAAGAGGAGTCAATCAGCTGTTAAGAGGAGCCAATCAGCTGTATAGAGGAGTCAATCAGCTGGAAAGAGGAGTCGATCAGCTGTTAAGAGGAGGCAATCAGCTGGAAAGAGGAGTCAATCAGCTGTATAGAGGAGTCAATCAGCTGTTAAGAGGAGTCAATCAGCTGTTAAGAGGAGTCAATCAGCTGTTAAGAGGAGCCAATCAGCTGGAAAGAGGAGTCAATCAGCTGGAAAGAGGAGTCAATCAGCTGTATAGAGGAGTCAATCAGCTGTTAAGAGGAGTCAATCAGCTGTTAAGAGGAGTCAATCAGCTGGAAAGAGGAGTCAATCAGCTGTATAGAGGAGTCAATCAGCTGTTAAGAGGAGTCAATCAGCTGTTAAGGGGAGTCAATCAGCTGTTAAGAGGAGCCAATCAGCTGGAAAGAGGAGTCAATCAGCTGTATAGAGGAGTCAATCAGCTGTATAGAGGAGTCAATCTGTTGTTAAGAGGAGTCAATCAGCTGTTAAGAGGAGCCAATCAGCTGTATAGAGGAGTCAATCAGCTGGAAAGAGGAGTCGATCAGCTGTTAAGAGGAGGCAATCAGCTGTGAAGAGGAGCCAATCATCTGTTAAGAGGAGTCAATCAGCTGTATAGAGGAGTCAATCAGCTGGAAAGAGGAGTACATCAGTTGTTAAGAGGAGCCAATCAGCTGTAAAGAGGAGTCAATCAGCTGTTAAGAGGAGTCAATCAGCTGTAAAGAGGAGTCAATCAGCTGGAAAGAGGAGCCAATCAACTGGAAAGAGGAGTGCATCAGCTGTTAAGAGGAGTCAATCAGCTGTAAAGAGGAGTCAATCAGCTGTGAAGAGGAGTCAATCAGCTGTAAAGAGGAGCCAATCAGCTGTTAAGAGGAGTCAATAAGCTGTTAAGAGGAGTCAATCAGCTGTTAAGAGGAGCCAATCAGCTGGAAAGAGGAGCCAATCAGCTGTAAAGAGGAGCCAATCAGCTGTAAAGAGGAGCCAATCAGCTGTAAAGAGGAGCCAATCAGCTGGAAAGAGGAGCCAATCAGCTGTAAAGAGGAGCCAATCAGCTGGGAAGAGGAGCCAATCAGCTGGAAAGAGGAGCCAATCAGCTGGAAAGAGGAGCCAATCAGCTGGAAAGAGGAGTACATCAGCTGGAAAGAGGAGTACATCAGCTGGAAAGAGGAGTACATCAGTTGGAAAGAGGAGTACATCAGCTGGAAAGAGGAGTACATCAGCTGGAAAGAGGAGTACATCAGCTGGAAAGAGGAGCCAATCAGCTGTTAAGAGGAGGCCATTAATGCATTCATAAATGCATTGGTTGAAGACATGATTTTCTCAAAAGCAAATTACAATTTAATTCCCCTTTAAATGCATATTATGTAACTATTTTTTAAAATCTCTTTCTACTTGCAAAGAGCCATTAAATATATCTAACATTTACTTACTATTTAGCAGTTATTTAATCCATTGCATAAACTCACCATTGAAAGATAAAGTTAATGAGTTAGCAGACACGTATTTTGAAGTTAACTGTCATCCTTTTTCCTATTCTTCATGTCCTCTGACTGTCCTCCAGTGACATCATAATGAGGTATAATTGTCCTCTAACCTGGACTAAATAATTGAGTTCAGTTATTAAACTGATTGTGAAATCGGAAAGATAAGAGATATGAACTATCGTAGAACAAAGTTTCGATACCACTATTCGAATACAAATATCTATAATGCTCATATAGACTATTTTACAAACTATATTTGTTTAATTGCTGGGAAACTATTAGTAAATGTAGAAGCAACACAGTTCAAATAGATACGTATTTTCTTAAGAATTATAATAGCTGCATATTTCAAATAAACAGATGCTTTTTTCAATGATATAAAACAATTCGTCACTCACCGATAATATAATATAGTCGCATTATTTATAGCAAGTTGGTGCAGTCAATAGAAAATATATCTACAATGATTTTTGTCATAGTTAGCTAACTGTACATTTTCGAAAAAAGTCCTTGTACTATTATAATTACTATTAAATGCATCTTAATACGTTATTATACATAAGTGTAATGTGAAATCATTTTTTATATCGG
The DNA here is from genome assembly GCA_947561585.1 of Caprella mutica. Taxonomy (NCBI): domain Eukaryota; kingdom Metazoa; phylum Arthropoda; class Malacostraca; order Amphipoda; family Caprellidae; genus Caprella; species Caprella mutica. Next base: position 356,859 of record CANNZV010000399.1, on the reverse strand, counting down.
TTAATTTCTAGTTCACGTCCCTATTTCATTTAGGGACGTGAACTAGGAACCGATCCTAATACCCCCTCCCTAGTTCACGTCCCTAATTGAAATAGAGACGTGAACTAGGAGGGGGTATTTTTAAATTAATTTTTCTTTGATTTAATTACCTTCTATCTAATTGAAGTATATTGCACTAATAATTATTAATTGACAGAGAATCTAGTATATACCAAAAAGGTATATATTTGAAATTAAAATTCAGCAAATTAAACAATATTGTTTTGGAAAACAAATTGAAATATTGATTGCTTTTGTTTTTAAATGGTTATTAATATAATAAAATTAATAATTTTTGATTACCCCTTTCCTAGTTCACGTCCCTAAATCAATTAGGGCCGTTAACTAGGAAGGGGGTATTTGGATCGGTTCCTAGTTTGCATCCCTAAATGAAATAGGGCCGTGAACTAGGAATGTACCTTTAAATTATCCAATCTACGATTGAAATTACCTTCTTTATGCGGTATTTTTTTCTTTTGTAATCTTGTTATTCGCATAACACAAAAAGTATGTGAACAAATTGCCTGAAATTTGGCGAAACAATTGGTCATTATCCAGGAACCATTTGGTCAGATTTTGGGAGCGATCGGGTCGAAGGTCAAGGTCATTTATAACTCAAAAGTTTTTCAACAAAATTGCCTGAAATGTGACAGGACGATTGGTCAATATCCTCTTCTGTAAATATTATATTCTTCTTGTTTTCTTCTTAATTGTATTATTTATTACATGTTATCTTTATATTAATTTGTTGAAGATGTAAACCATATTATTTCACTATAAAGAAAATCCAAAAAAATCCACTTTTATTCCACTACAACTAAAATTCCACTAAAAAAAAAAAAAAAATCTCATTTAAAAAAAATCCCAATTTTCCAGAATTAATATAAACGCTGATACGTGCTCTAAGAGTTTAATTAAAATATATCAAAAAAAAGTACATTACTTCAGTTGATCTCTGCTGTTGAATTCCCTCCTGGAAAAGTGTTCTAACTCCTCTTCCTCCATTACTGCCGAATTTATGAGTATTTGCATCGAGTGGAAGTGGCGAACAATTCACTGCTCATTAAAATGTTCACATTCTTCCGACACCAATTGAACATCACGATTTATTAACTCCGCTCAAGGAGTTCACAATTCCGGCACTACTTCAACTAAAGTGAGCAGTTGTGAATGGCTCGAATGATTGACTTCATTTAGTGACCATTCTTATAGTCCTTTCTTCAGAGGAACAATCTGAATATCCCTCAGATTTCTTCTTTATTATTTTAATTGTTGTATTAAAATTACATAAACAGATCCCACTCTTTACTCTTAACTACCAATAAAACATGTTTATCTTTAAACATATTTTTACCTATATAAACATGTTTAAACATACCTATTTAAATACGTTTTATATATAAACAGACTTACCTATTTAAACTTGTTCACCAATATACTTTTTTAAACATGTTTACCTATATATTTTTATAAAAGTGTTTACCTATTTAAATACCTTTTATATAAAAATATGTTTACCTATTAAAACCTGTTTACCTATAATTATGAAATGTCATGTTTACCTATATAAGCATATTTACATATAAGACATACATTAACATATATGTATATATACATCATGTTTACCCATTGTATAACCAATAAACATGTTTACCTATATGACATGTTTGGAGTGCCTCTTCATTGCCCCTTTGCGCAATAGGAACATGTTCATTGTGACTCTGATTTCAGCCAATAATTAAGTCTTCGTATCTATGGACACGAGTGCCTCTGCTCTATAACTAACAGTAAATTAGTGTTAGTTAATTCGAATGCGTGTAGTTGTTGTGCAGACTGTAGGAACACATTTCTATTGCATAAACGATAACTTTAGTGGGACCCATATCTTATGCATGTAATATATTTCTTGTTCATACATTTTCCGTTCGTTCTGCCATTTTTTTTAATTGAATCTATTTTTATTTGCAGCAGCTCATTTATCTTTTTATAATTTACACATCATCCCACTGTCTCTAATATTTATTTTTTATAATTGCAACTTTTACTATTGTTTCAAAAACTAGTTTGCAGATGACTGTATTTGCCTATCAATGTTGTAGATGACAGGTGGAATCCTCTATCCGTCCGTCTACGGTTACAATGGACCCTAATGAAGCTTATCTGAATAGAGTATCACTTTCGTGTTTAACCTTTTTGAAATCAGTATTTAATAATCAAATTATGACCACAGATAAAACCGACCCATCCGATGGCAGAGGCTGAAAATGGGCAATAAGTTCACAGATTCAAAATCCGAAAACCCTTTTTGTTATTATCTATAATTAGCTATCGAGTAGGGGTATGACTTTTCAGACTATAGGAAGCAATTGCACTATTTAATTGGACTAAAATTTCTGTCTGAAATATCTGTTTTTGTGTCCGTTTTTACTGCAACTATGTTAAAGTCATGACAATGTTTTAATGTCCTTACCATGCCATTTCTTTTATTTATTTACCATAGAAAGTAACCGTTCCCAGCTGTACTATCTTCTGTGCCTTGCTGTCTTATATATTAAGCTGGTCGCAGTTATTAAGAAATGAATGCTACTCCTTTTTCTTTTGTTTTCCTCCTGTATTAACGTTGTCTCCCCTTTATTAACGCTACTTGCAGTTTAGAGGATAGCGCTAGGGTTATGCTCTTTAACTACGAGGTCTTAGATTTTATGTTAGGTAGACTCATATGCTTCATTTACCATCACCTCTTCATTTTCCACTTCTATCCGTGAGTGCAGCCACCAGTGCTTGTGTTCCTTTTTGTCACATTCTTTGGTAAGTGACTGCTCTCACGGAGTAGATTTTCTGCATCCATGAGCATTGTCAACGATTCGTGGTAGGTTACTTTTTTTTAAGCCTGTTTCCTTTCTGACAGCTTCTTCCAGTCCCTTGTATATCATTTCCTTTTGGCATCAACGATATGGCCTTTGGTTCCAAATCAGACTTTAAACCCCTACTAAATTAATTAATTATATCAGTACTATCACATCTCAACTATAAAAGTACTTCATAGTACTTGTGTCTCTTAATTTCCTTTTAAGGAATGTTGTTAGGTTTAGCTAGTGTTTATTCAATTATTTATCATGAGTGTATATTTTACAGGGTATCTTCTATATCTAAATAAATACTCACTTAATTTTATAGCATTAGCATGTTTACTGCGTTATTTAATGTACACAAGTGGCAGTTTTTAAGTCATATTTTATACATTGATTGGTATTTTAGACATATTTGATTTTAATGTGTTGTTCAATAGGCATTTACATTATTTTATGTGTATAAGTTCGAAAATTATTTCAACAAAGTTATTATTATCAAACCTTTTGCTAATTGCCTTACTTTGTTGAGTTTGTTTCATGCTTTAAAATTAAGTTCAATTGTCATTATTTACTCAATTGTTTTTGTTTTCCATCATTCCCTTCTGTTTCTATTAGTTTTTAATGGCCTAATTAGTGCCTATTAATTAGTGCCACCGATAATCACTCTATAATGGTGAGCAATTTGTCCCCTCCTTTTGATCAATTATCGCCAATTTTCCTTGGAAATTTGCCCCTTTATTTATGGTGGCTGTAGATAATCCCTGATGTTTTTATGTCTCCGCAGGGTTCCATAATAAATTTATTGTGCTTTCTTACTGGCGAGATGTTATTACTTCGAAACAAATAGACACTCCCTGGACACATGAATTTACAACATTTCTATTCAATTCAGTGTGAAGTAATAAAATGCGTATTGAATATCGGGTGGTACTTTATCATTAATTCACTAATAAAGAGATGTAATTATTTTAATGCTCATTTTGATACATTTCTATATAATAACCAATTGAAAATTTTATCCTATAGGGCAAGTTATGAATTATCGGTCAGTATTACATCTTCGGTCATATAAGAAAAAACAATATAAAATTGTTATTATTACACAGTGCTATCTAAAAAAATTAATATTGTTTTTTCTTATATGACCGAAGATATAGTACTGACCGATAATTCGCAACTTACCCAATGTATTACCCATCTGTTAATAGTATCTTTAATGAATATTGAATTTATTGTTATTGTCCAAGTTACTCTACTCGAAAATTATAATTTGCCTAAAAAGTTTCTATAGTATTATTATGTATTGTGGTTACTATTTTTTTGGAAAAATAATATGGAATAATTGACCTTGTATTCATATTTTAATTTTTATTAATATATTTGCTCTACAGTATATTTGTCAATTATTATTAATGAAGATTTATTATTTTTTTAAATTGCATTAAAAATATCGTATTGATTATGAGTTTGACATTTTTCATTGATTTCCATTAAATATTTTTTATTGAGCAAGTCTTTAATATTGTTTTAATTACCAATGATAATTTTGTTATTCTTATGTAACTCGTTCACCTATTTATTTTACACTGGAATTAATAACTATAATTCGACTACATTGTTTTACATCCAAAATAATGTGAAGTAATGTAAAGACGAAAATATTAAATCTAATCTTTTTTAATTGTTAATAATTTTTAAATTCCAGAACTTATGAGGATGCTATTTCAGTAAAAATATTAATAATCGAAAGTACTGTGATTCACTTTATATCCTTTTTGAAAATTATTAACAAATACTGAAACTTATAATAAAAATAACACTGTATAATTGGGTTGAGAAACAGATAATTCAATGCAAAATAATAATTATTTATGTTGTTTGATTACTTTTTCTTTCTAATTATTATTAAATAATTTGAATTATTTAAATTATTTCAATTATTACTATATTTGAAAAAAAATTCTTTAAATACAATATCACTCTCAGTATTACTCTCAATATTACTCTCAGTATTACTCTCAGTATTACTCTCAGTATTACTCTCAATATTACTCTCAATATTACTCTCAGTATTACTCCCAGTATTACTCTCAGTATTACTCTCAATATTACTCTCAATATTACTCTCAGTATTACTCTCAGTATTACTCTCAGTATTACTCTCAATATTACTCTCAATATTACTCTCAATATTACTCTCAGTATTACTCTCAGTATTACTCTCAGTATTACTCTCAATATTACTCCCAATATTACTCTCAGTATTACTCTCAATATTACTCTCAATATTACTCTCAATATTACTCTCAATATTACTCTCAATATTACTCTCAGTATTACTCTCAATATTACTCTCAATATTACTCTCAGTATTACTCTCAGTATTACTCTCAATATTACTCCCAATATTACTCTCAGTATTACTCTCAATATTACTCTCAATATTACTCTCAATATTACTCTCAATATTACTCTCAATATTACTCTCAATATTACTCTCAGTATTACTCTCAGTATTACTCTCAGTATTACTCTCAGTATTACTCTCAGTATTACTCTCAATATTACTCTCAGTATTACTCTCAATATTACTCTCAATATTACTCTCAATATTACTCTCAATATTACTCTCAGTATTACTCTCAGTATTACTCTCAATATTACTCTCAATATTACTCTCAGTATTACTCTCAGTATACTCTCAGTATTACTCTCAATATTACTCTCAATATTACTCTCAGTATTACTCTCAGTATACTCTCAGTATTACTCTCAATATCACTCTCAGTATTACTCTCAGTATTACTCTCAGTATTACTCTCAGTATACTCTCAGTATTACTCTCAATATCACTCTCAGTATTACTCTCAATATTACTCTCAATATTACTCTCAATATTACTCTCAGTATTACTCTCAGTATACTCTCAGTATTACTCTAAATATTACTCTCAATATTACTCTCAATATTACTCTCAGTATTACTCTCAGTATTACTCTCAATATTACTCTCAATATTACTCTCAATATTACTCTCAGTATTGCTCTCAGTATTACTCTCAATATTACTCTCAGTATTGCTCTCAGTATTACTCTCAATATTACTCTCAGTATTACTCTCAGTATTACTCTCAATATTACTCTCAATATTACTCTCAGTATTACTCTCAATATTACTCTCAGTATTACTCCCAGTATTACTCTCAGTATTACTCTCAATATTACTCTCAATATTACTCTCAGTATTACTCTCAGTATACTCTCAGTATTACTCTAAATATTACTCTCAGTATCACTCTCAATATTACTCTCAGTATTACTCTCAGTATTACTCTCAATATTACTCTCAATATTACTCTCAATATTACTCTCAGTATTACTCTCAGTATTACTCTCAATATTACTCTCAATATTACTCTCAGTATTGCTCTCAGTATTACTCTCAATATTACTCTCAGTATTACTCTCAGTATTACTCTCAATATTACTCTCAATATTACTCTCAATATTACTCTCAGTATTGCTCTCAGTATTACTCTCAATATTACTCTCAGTATTGCTCTCAGTATTACTCTCAATATTACTCTCAGTATTACTCTCAGTATTACTCTCAATATTACTCTCAATATTACTCTCAATATTACTCTCAGTATTACTCTCAATATTACTCTCAGTATTACTCTCAGTATTACTCTCAGTATTACTCTCAGTATTACTCTCAATATTACTCTCAATATTACTCTCAGTATTACTCTCAATATTACTCTCAGTATCACTCTACTATATCACTATATTTAATACATTCTAATGTTCCATTTAAATAACCTCGTACCAGTAACTAAAGGCTTACAATGGCCATTACAGGGCCTTATTCTTTCTCTAATCATTGGGATGGTGTCATTTACATATTCACTCTGGATGACCATATATTCTCCCTCCTTTTAATTGTATCCTCCTTCTCTTTCAGATCAGTAGTCTGGTGAATTCACCGGGGGAAAGAGGCCGTCTGGGCAGTGTGGGGGGTTCACTGGGTGTTGGTGCTATGGCTAATTCTGAGGAAGCGACCAAGCAAGCCAGGGCACTCGGTGAGTTATACCGTAGTAACGCTTTATTGGTAAATAACGTAACAAATCAATATAACTAGTCATCTTATCTCCTCTGTGAGATTTCTAGAGTTGCCGTAGCAACTTTAGTGGGGGTAAGTCAGGTGCTACCGAGTCCACTGAAGGGTTGGAAGAGTATTTAAGTAGAGGGAGGCTAACTTAGAGGTAGGCTAAGTTAGAGTTAGGCTAATTTAGAGGCAGGGTAAGTTAGAGTTAGGCTAATTTAGAGGTAGGTTAAGTTAGAGGTAGGCATAGTTAGAGGCAGGGCAAGTTAGAGGTAGGCTTAGTTAGAGTTAGGTTAAGTTAGAGGGAGGCAAGTTAGAGGCAGCGTAAGTTAGAGGTAGGCTAATTTAGAGGTAGGTTAAGTTAGAGGTAGGCATAGTTAGAGGGAGGCTAAGTTAGAGGTAGGCTTAGTTAGAGGTAGGCTAATTTAGAGGTAGGCTAAGTTAGAGGCAGGGCAAGTTAGAGGTAGGCTAAGTTAGAGGCAGGGCAAGTTAGAGGTAGGCTTAGTTAGAGTTAGGTTAAGTTAGAGGGAGGCAAGTTAGAGGTTTAGAATACCGAGAGCTTGTATTACGATTGAGATTGCGATGGGTGTAAGCAGAGATCGTAGTTGATATTTGATATCGAGATCGTTACTTAAAAGTGGGTTCAAGTTTTTCTGAGGAGGGAAAAAGGGACATCGATAAGTATATGAGCGGGACATAGGAGGAGCGAGAACTGATTAATTAAAGTGATTGTTTTGCTGTATAAACCATTATTAAATTGAAACAACCCCATGTAGCAATGTTTCTTGGGCCAATATTGGGACAACATTAGCAATATTGGGACAACATTGGCAATATTGGAACAACATTGGCAATAGTGGGACAACATTGGCACGAGAATCATTGCTACCTGGGACTTTTGAATTCTTATCCTGCTGAGGATTTAACAGTACACGCATATAGTGGCAATTCTTCCTGTTCACCGTTTAAATTTTTAGTGAAGAGCTATTAAGTTGGAAACTTCTATAAGTACGTCATATGTTAAAGGCGAATATAGACATTGAATTTATATGACATGAAGGAATGATAATGGAAATAGTTTGTGAGAAAAGTCCCTAATATAACTGTAAGTTACCCTGAGACATCTCCATTTAAAACAAAACAGTGAGCAACTCTTAATTCAAGGAGTAAATAGGGAGCTAAAAAATTTAAATATAGGAAAACAAGGAAATAATGTTTTTATTTCTATTTTACATAGGTAGCTTATGTAATGAAAAAATACAAGTGTCTTGCGTAAGTTGTAAATAACAAACTGTATTTGTATCTAATATATTTTTACTGGTAGATAATTAAAAAAACTAATATAAGGATACCTGCAGGTATCCTGGATACCAAGTGATATAACCAGTTACTTTCTCTTTATATTAAAAATCTTAAAACATTTCAAGCATCTACAAATAATAATTTATGAGATACAAATGTTAGGAAAGTAAAAAACAGTCAAATTAACTGCTTTTTACTTTTATACAGGGTGACACACAAAAAGTGTACCCAACTTAGAATTAAAATAAATATCGTATTTATAATTAGTTAAAAAATGAGTTTAATTAAATGAAAAATTAGATTTTTTTTCATATATCCATTGTACCACCGTCATTGCTTAAGATTGAACGTGTACGATATTTATATTGATTCAAACTTGGGTACACTTTTTTTGGGGTCACCCTGTATAGTGCTGAGCGTAACAATCCTTTAAAATACAGATTACTCTGAAAACGGTTCGCGTTTGAATCGAAATAATGAAAAAAATTACATTTTTTTAACCTTCTCCTTCATTTTCAAATTATGCAGACTTCCTGTATATTTTATTCAGTACCTTTACTCCGATAATAACGTGTGTGTCTGTTTGCTGTCGTACAGGTCGAGTGGGCCAAGGCGTCAATGTCGCAGTGGATCGCTTCGTTACGGTGGGGGAGGCAATCGCTGATGACAACTCAGAAATAAAAGTGGACATGTACGAGGCTTGCAAAGAGGCCCGGGCTGCAGGTAATAATAATCTAATATAATCTATACTAATAATTTTCCTCGTGTGTTTATTTATTTGGTGTCCGCTTTTCTTAAACATCAAGAATGTAACTATGATACGCACGGGAATATATTGACTTGATATTTAAATCCCCTGTTTTTATTCAATTGTTAAATGTATTTCATCCATAAAATAAATTAGACTATGCAGAAAATTTAATTGTAATTTAATTCATTAAAAGTAAGTGGTGAGTCAGTGGCTAAAATAATATCGCGTCTTGCGGGGCGCTAAAATCCTTATTTTTGGGTCACGTGACTGGCAATCTAGCATCAGTTTAATGGAGAAATGATATAACTGAAACAAAATAAGGTTTTACACCGTCTTCCTTAGCGTCCTGCAATCGCTGCAACACACATTTATGATATCCCGTTATTCTTACCGGGAAAGTACACTAGTTTAATATAATATAATTCATTGAGGGTAAGGTACAAGTTATTAGACGGTATCCACATTTTCACACACCCGGGAAAAATTGTATTTATTTATTTAAACATAAGTCCCTTACAGTTTGGTCAGATCATCGGAAATTTATCTCACCAACACAAGTTTTATTTTAAAAAGAAGTTAACAGTAATATAAAGACTTTTTTTTAAATTAAAATAACAGTTGAATTGTAATTATTATATATTTTTTCTTACGTGTCTGAAAATGTGGCTACCGTCCAATAACTCGAAAGCGTGAGTTAAAATGCTAAATGTAATTAAAGTCTCTTACCATACCTTACTTTAACTATTTTAAGCTACATTTATGTAGCTAAATTCAAAATTCAAACTTTTTAGGCTTAAAAAATAAATTATCGTCAGTTACATTTTAATTTGAAATGTCTATTATTAATATCAAATATATATATATAATCTTTTATCATATCATTTCGTAAGTATTTAAAATCATTTACTTACAAAATCCTGCAAAATTGATTATATTTTATTTAATATTCCCATCTCTATTGTTTCTTTTTCCTACATAATTTTCCTAATGGTGTTTGTTTATCTAAAGCATTTATTTGTATAATTGTACCAATGGTACTCACGATCTTATGTATTCATTCCCTTTAAACAATGCTGTATTATAAAAACAGTGATTCCTTTATTATTATATGTAGCAAACTTTAATATTTTTATTGATAATCACAAGGAATGATCGCTCAACCAGTTTGGTTGTGAAGGGAAAAGAATTATCCGCAGAATAGTTTTCATTTAATTTATATGCAAATTGGAAATATTAATTAAAATGTGATTGGAATCAATTCAATTAGGATTATATTATAATCTCTTTAGTTTTAATAGTCAGCATCATTAGGAGTCGAATAAATCTATATTAATATCATTTAAATTGGTAATGTAACTGTATTAAGAATACGGAATAATAACACCAGATGGCAGTATAGAGTCGTTAAATTTATTACCGGTAGATTGGCTGTTATTTTTTACTGTATCGTCTATACATTACAGCCCCCATCACACTTGCGTTTCTCAACGCCGCCTTTAAAAAAATGCTCACGGCAAAAAGTTTAGCTACAATTGATTTTAACGGAGCCCTTCACACTTGCGTTTTTTTCTCCAGCATTTTTTCTAACGCAATTGTGAAATGCTCCGTTATAATCAATTGTAGCTATACCTTTTACCATGAACATTTTTTTGAAAGTGGCATTGAGAAACGCAAATGTGAATGGGGACTTCTACAAATTTTGATTTTATTTTTATCATAAAATTACTGTAAAAGTGATGCTATCAATAGTAATAGTAAATCTAATATATTAATTATATTCAGTGCCTTACAAGTTCTCATTCGCATGTTAGGATTCTTTGTATCAAATAAAATAAAGTCGATCCTCCTCTCCTATGATATATAATTCCAATAATACGATATCGCTTACCAAATATATTCTATTTGTATTCCCTCCTATTCAAATAAACTCAGTGCAGTATATTAAATTACTTGATACTATCTCCTCTTTCTATAATTATCAAATTAATAATTCAACTTAATAGCACTAGTATGTTTTTATAAACAGTGATATTTCTTGTCAAGTCACTCGTCTAAGGAAGATTAGTAATAATTTGTCATATTTTTATTATTTGTTTCTAAAGCCCAATAATAACCTGATGAGGTTACATTGAATGGTTCAGAGATTAGATTTGATTATGAATATAAATTCATATTTCATTTTCACCTTAGATTTTAGGAAATATAGTTTTTTAATGTTCTGAATATAGTTATTATTACTATTTTAAATGTAGGTTATCATATTTTTTCATTCTTCCTTTCATGTATTGATTACTAGTCTATTCATTGTTTTCTTTTTACTTTTTTCATTTAATTTGTTGAGGATTTATAATCCAAAGAAAGTAAATTAAATTTTATTAGTATTCTCCGTAGACTTTAAAAATTTAAGATATCGTAATTTTTGAATTATTGGTCGGTTTCACAACTTGATGATGTAAAATTTATTTTAAAAAATGATGTAATTATTATTAGTTTATATTTATTATATCGTTTGTTATTTAATAACCGAAAATGTGGAACCGACCGATAATTCGAAACTAACATCAACCAAATAATGTTTAATTACTTAAGTTCCTCCTTATTTTTCTACTCTCCATTATATTAGTTCTATATTTAGCTGCTCTAAAAATATCCCTATTTTTGTACCGTAGACATGTTCAAACCACTAATGGAGATTACGTCTCATAAATGTTCCATGTAGGTAAATTTATAATTACTCATGTTTTACCATTCTTTTGAAGAAAAAATAGACATTGGGTTATAATATGGCATTTGTTAATTATAAACAGGAAAAAAGAGTTTAAACCTTTTGAGATTGTTTATAAATGTACTGAATAAATATCTCACTTTTTATATAAAATTGATTATCTCAGAATATAGAAGATCTTATCAAATTTAAGAACATTCATTCATACGGAATATTGGACAGCAGTATTATCAATTATGATGGAGAATTTTATTTAACAAAATCACTTTCATTTTTAACAAATTCACCTTCAGTTTCATTTTTTAACAAATTCACCTTCAGTTTCATTTTTTAACAAATTCACCTTCAGTTTCATTTTTAAACAAATTCACCTTCACTTTCATTTTTTAACAAATTCACCTTCACTTTCATTTTTTAACAAAATCACCTTCAGTTTCATTTTGTAATAAATTCACCTTCAGTTTCATTTTTTAACAAATTCACCTTCAGTTTCATTTTTTAACAAGTTCACCTTCAGTTTCATTTTTTAACAAATTCACCTTCAGTTTCATTTTTTAACAAATTCACCTTCAGTTTCATTTTTTAACAAAATCACCTTCAGTTTCATTTTGTAATAAATTCACCTTCAGTTTCATTTTTTAACAAAATCACCTTCAGTTTCATTTTTTAACAAATTCACCTTCAGTTTCATTTTTTAACAAATTCACCTTCAGTTTCATTTTTTAACAAAATCACCTTCAGTTTCATTTTTTAACAAATTCACCTTCAGTTTCATTTTTTAACAAAATCACCTTCAGTTTCATTTTGTAATAAATTCACCTTCAGTTTCATTTTTTAACAAATTCACCTTCAGTTCTTTTAATACATTGAACTCGTCTCTTCCTCTCATTCTCTCTCTCACCATCTTCTCTCTCTCTCTCACCATCTTCTCCCTCACTCTCTTTCACACTCTCCTCTCTCACTCCCAGGTCAAGCCATCGAGAAGCTGTGTGAGAGTGCGGAGAATCACTTCGACAGCCTCAACTGCATTCCTCCTCTCTCCTCCTGTGCCTCAGCCATCAACAATGTAACCAATTCAGGTGAGTCTCCTACAAGTAAAGCATGCAGCGATTGTTGCGATCATCGCCAAGCGATTATCACTGAGCACTAGTTCAATGCTATTCCTATGGGGCTGCTTTACAACCTGCGATTATCGCTGAGCACTAGTTCAATGTAGTCCTATCGCTGGGCGATGATCGCAAGAATCGCTGCATGCAAAATGTACGTCCATTTAAGTGGGCCATTGCAGATTTCATATTTTTCGACCGATTGTTCTGGAATTTGCAAAGTATATGTAACTTTTGAAAACTAATACATTTTGTTCGTGTGACTTTCTCGATTTTGGAATCATTAATTTTTAAGACTATGGAGATTATTTATATTTTTTGGTTGATTTCAAAAGAATAGTAGTCTATGAGGTTACATGTTAGAATAAAAAACTATGACACTTTCAGAATCCTTCTAACATTTCTAACAAACTGTAGACCAATATTTTTCATTTTCTTTCCCGTTTTCTTTCGATAAGCAATTTTTGAGGATTAACTAAAACTTTCAAAAAATCTAAATTTTCGTTTTGGCCAATGATAAAAATCAAAAGATTGTTACAATTGGAAATTTCACTTTATAACTTTGTCAGAAATTTTTTGAGGTTTCCAAAACTGCCGTTGGTTTTCTTGTAGTGTTTTTTGGTGGAAAATTCACATTTAACAGAAGAGCGTAATATACTGTAAAAACGTAAATACCCCCTTGCCCCCTTTGGGCCCCACATTGTGGGGGTTACAGTGCCTCTAACCCCCAAGATTTGAGCCATAAAAGTACACAGCCAAACATTCCTTTTGCAGCCAAAAAAACGAATTATCATTTTGACACTCCTTTGGATTCCTCTGGTAGGAGGATTCTTGATATTAATGAAAAGATAATTATTACCTTTTTTCCAATGAAAGTTAATTCAGTTGTTATATTATAAGAATAATTATATCCATTAATGTAAATTTCAATTCTACAAAATAACCATCCTTCCTTGTGACCATTTTCCCTTTTTTCAAATATTCTTCACCACCACATTGTCGAATAGTTTTGCCTCATTTATTTGCAAATGGCATAGCCAAAATATATTCAGAATAACTTATGATGGACCATCTGCCATGAATCACCTGATCTCTCACTATCTATCTTTACACTTCTTGTATCTTCATACTTCTCTATTAACTACAATTACTTTCAATTTATCAGCTTCTACTAACCACCCTATCTCGGGACATGGCCTGCATCTCTAAGTAGGCACTGTACTCGTATGTAAATTTATAGCATTCTTCAGTGTTCAATAACGATGGCTCCATATTACTTGAACAGAGCAATTTTAGGCTCAATATTGCGTTTTAGGCCGAGACGAGGGGTGTTGTGATCTACAGAAGGGCCTCTGTTGTATTAAGTCATTATTAGCACTGGCATAAAAACAATATGTGAGTGCTAAAGTAGCACTGCTAGTGGAATTAGCACCTATTATGTTTGTTTATGAATGGAGTACTTTTTCTATGTTTATTCTTGCGATGGATATGGTTCATAAAATTTTCCGATGTTTAGTTAAGATATATTATGAAACAAAATTTATGAGGAAGTAGGAAATCTATATTATATATTACTTTAAATTCTTATATTTTATGCATATTGTACACTTTCAAAATTATTATTCCACTTCATTGCTATTTAATTTAATTTTCAAACAAATTAATAATTCTGAGTGCTTGTTGCAATTTGGTGTCTCTTCCTTTTTTAGCTCTCACATCCATTTTCTTAATTCACTTTTCTGAGCTGAATAAGAAAAAACTCTCCCCAGTAATTCGTTCTGGATAATTAGAAAAAATATTAAATAAATAAAAGCTTGAGAAGAAGTTATTAATGGCAGAGGATTTTGGCGGCTTATCTAATATATCAGGACTGTAGCACGACGCTTGTAATTTCACGGGAGTTTGAGGCCCTGGGATTATACCTCGATGACGAAATTAGAAATTGTAATTCACCATGTTTCGAGGAACTGCTTAAATACATCTGAATCCTAAAGTTTATATTGCATGCTACCTATATTTTGATGAATTAATTTGATAGTCATTACTTAATCATTTCTAGTCAAAATATGGATTTGAAATGTTTTATTGTAATCTATATTTTGAATTTAGTATTCTTTTTTACCATGAATATTTTTTCGCTAAAATATAATGTAAATTATTAATATTTTGAATTCTTACCAATGCCTCATTAATTCGATTATTTCTTTTAATAAAACAGATTCTATAACAATCAGGTTGTATGATTCTATAACAATTAGGTTAAATGATTCTATAACAATTAGATTTATATGATTTATTTACTAATTAGGTCATATAACAATTAGGTTAAATGATTCTATAATAATTCGGTTATATGATTCTATAACAATTAAGTTATATGATTCTATAACAAACAAGTTATATGCTTCTATAACAATTAGGTTAAATGATTCTATAACAATTAGATTTATATGATTTATATACTAATTAGGTCACACGATTCTATAACAATTAGGTTGTATGATTCTATAACAATCAGGTTGTATGATTCTATAACAATTAGGTTAAATGATTCTATAACAATTAGATTTATATGATTTATTTACTAATTAGGTCATATAACAATTAGGTTAAATGATTCTATAATAATTCGGTTATATGATTCTATAACAATTAAGTTATATGATTCTATAACAAACAAGTTATATGTTTCTATATCAATTAGGTTAAATGATTCTATAACAATTAGATTTATATGATTTATATACTAATTAGGTCACACGATTCTATAACAATTAGGTTGTATGATTCTATAACAATCAGGTTGTATGATTCTATAACAATCAGGTTATATGACTCTATAACAATTAGGTTATATGATTCTATAACAATTAGGTTATATGATTCTATAACAATTAGGTTATATGATTCTATAACAATTAGGTTATATGATTCTATAACAATTAGGTTATATAGTTCTATAACAATTAGGTTATATGATTCTATAACAATTAGGTTGTATGATTCTATAACAATTAGGTTATATGATTCTATAACAATTAGGTTATATAGTTCTATAACAATTAGGTTATATGATTCTATAACAATTAGGTTATATGATTCTATAACAATTAGGTTATATGATTCTATAACAATTAGGTTATATGATTCTATAACAATTAGGTTATATAGTTCTATAACAATTAGGTTATATGATTCTATAACAATTAGGTTATATAGTTCTATAACAATTAGGTTATATGATTCTATAACAATTAGGTTATATGATTCTATAACAATCAGGTTATATGATTCTATAACAATTAGGTTTTATGATTCTATAACAATTAGGTCAAATGATTTTATAACAATCAGGTTATATGATTGTATAACAATTAGGTTTCATGATTCCATAACAATTAGGTCAAATGATTGTATAACAATTCATTTTCCTATTTACCAAAGATAGTTTCCATTGCTCCACAGCAAGTCTAGTGGCAGCAAATCTGTGTCTCTATCTTTGATCAATTAACTCAATCAAGATAGCCTGCTACCCTTAGCTATTAATCCATCGCACTATAATCTATTTACGTGTGAATCTCAATAGAGAATGAAGCCGTGTGAATTTAAATCGGTGTGCACGAAGGTCTAGTATACAGAAAGGCAGAGCAGTCTATTACCTGAGTTTCCTTTCACATTGTATAGATGGGGTAACGTGCAAATTAATAAATAGTTTTAGTTGGATGGTCTTTTTTTTCTTATTTCTCATGCTATATCATGTTCTATGATATCATACCATTTCACACCTAGCTAATTAATTTCACTGTGTTATTCTTATAGTAATTGAGTAAAACCGTTGCCCAATTAGGCACGGAAGGGTTTAGGTTAAATCCACCATTGACTCATTTTCATAAAATGTATCAGAAATTACGAACTGTTTTATATTTTTCCCTAATGTTAATTTTATTGAAGGCTTTGACATTCATTCTTGGATTATTCTGCTGACACTGTCACTTTCTGTCAAACTTATAGAGAAAGAACTCGAGGGACAATTCTGTCCATATCCTTGACTCTAACTGGAAATCTTCCCCATCCACATCGTTAACTTAATCACTCAATTCTGACATTTCTCTATTGACTTTTTGTGACTTCTGAATATATTAAATGATTCTACATATTACATGGGTATGCATCATAGAGACTGTACAAGATTTACTTTATAGGTACTGCAAATGGTATTTACATAAGATGACAAATTTACTTAATAAAACACTGATGATGAACAGGACGATGTTGCTCAATAGGACCATGTTGCGCAATAGGACCATTTTGATCAATAGGACCATATGTTGTTCAATAGGACCATGTTGTTCAATAGGACCATGTTGTTCAATAGGACCATGTTGGTAAATAGGACCATGTTGTTCAATAGGACCATATGTTGTTCAATAGGACCATATGTTGTTCAATAGGACCATATGTTGTTCAATAGGACCATATTGTTCAATAGGACCATGTTGTTCAATAGGACCATGTTGGTAAATAGGACCATGTTGTTCAATAGGACCATGTTGGTAAATAGGACCATGTTGTTCAATAGAACCATGTTGGTAAATATAGGACCATGTTGTTCAATAGGACCATGTTGGTAAATAGGACCATGTTGTTCAATAGGACCATATGTTGTTCAATAGGACCATATGTTGTTCAATAGGACCATGTTGTTCAATAGGACCATGTTGTTCAATAGGACCATGTTGGTAAATAGGACCATGTTGTTCAATAGGACCATGTTGGTAAATAGGACCATGTTGTTCAATAGGACCATATGTTGTTCAATAGGACCATATGTTGTTCAATAGGACCATGTTGTTCAATAGGACCATGTTGTTCAATAGGACCATATGTTGTTCAATAGGACCATGTTGTTCAATAGGATCATGTTGGTAAATAGGACCATGTTGTTCAATAGGACCATGTTGGTAAATAGGACCATGTTTTTCAATAGGACCATGTTGGTAAATAGGACCATGTTGGTAAATAGGACCATGTTGTTCAATAGGACCATGTTGTTCAATAGGACCATGTTGGTAAATAGGACCATGTTGTTCAATAGGACCATGTTGTTCAATAGGACCATGTTGTTCAATAGGACCATGTTGGTAAATAGGACCATGTTGTTCAATAGGACCATGTTGGTAAATAGGACCATGTTGTTCAATAGGACCATGTTGGTAAATAGGACCATGTTGTTCAATAGGACCATGTTGGTAAATAGGACCATGTTGGTAAATAGGACCATGTTGTTCAATAGGACCATGTTGGTAAATAGGACCATGTTGTTCAATAGGACCATGTTGTTCAATAGGACCATGTTGGTAAATAGGACCATGTTGTTCAATAGGACCATGTTGTTCAATAGGACCATGTTGTTCAATAGGACCATGTTGGTAAATAGGACCATGTTGTTCAATAGGACCATGTTGGTAAATAGGACCATGTTGTTCAATAGGACCATGTTGGTAAATAGGACCATGTTGTTCAATAGGACCATGTTGGTAAATAGGACCATGTTGGTAAATAGGACCATGTTGTTCAATAGGACCATGTTGTTCAATAGGACCATGTTGGTAAATAGGACCATGTTGTTCAATAGGACCATGTTGTTCAATAGGACCATGTTGTTCAATAGGACCATGTTGTTCAATAGGACCATGTTGTTCAATAGGACCATGTTGTTCAATAGGACCATGTTGGTAAATAGGACCATGTTGTTCAATAGGACCATGTTGTTCAATAGGACCATGTTGGTAAATAGGACCATGTTGTTCAATAGGACCATGTTGGTAAATAGGACCATGTTGTTCAATAGGACCATGTTGGTAAATAGGGCCATGTTGTTCAATAGGACCATGTTGGTAAATAGGACCATGTTGTTCAATAGGACCATGTTGGTAAATAGGGCCATGTTGTTCAATAGGACCATGTTGGTAAATAGGACCATGTTGTTCAATAGGACCATGTTGGTAAATAGGACCATGTTGTTCAATAGGACCATGTTGGTAAATAGGACCATGTTGTTCAATAGGACCATGTTGTTCAATAGGACCATGTTGGTAAATAGGACCATGTTGTTCAATAGGACCATGTTGTTCAATAGGACCATGTTGTTCAATAGGACCATGTTGTTCAATAGGACCATGTTGTTCAATAGGACCATGTTGTTCAATAGGACCATGTTGGTAAATAGGACCATGTTGTTCAATAGGACCATGTTGTTCAATAGGACCATGTTGGTAAATAGGACCATGTTGTTCAATAGGACCATGTTGGTAAATAGGACCATGTTGTTCAATAGGACCATGTTGGTAAATAGGGCCATGTTGTTCAATAGGACCATGTTGGTAAATAGGACCATGTTGTTCAATAGGACCATGTTGGTAAATAGGGCCATGTTGTTCAATAGGACCATGTTGGTAAATAGGACCATGTTGTTCAATAGGACCATGTTGGTAAATAGGACCATGTTGTTCAATAGGACCATGTTGGTAAATAGGACCATGTTGTTCAATAGGACCATGTTGTTCAATAGGACCATGTTGTTCAATAGGACCATGTTGGTAAATAGGACCATGTTGTTCAATAGGACCATGTTGGTAAATAGGACCATGTTGTTCAATAGGACCATGTTGGTAAATAGGACCATGTTGTTCAATAGGACCATGTTGGTAAATAGGACCATGTTGGTAAATAGGACCATGTTGTTCAATAGGACCATGTTGTTCAATAGGACCATTTTGGTAAATAGGACCATGTTGTTCAATAGGACCATGTTGTTCAATAGGACCATGTTGTTCAATAGGACCATGTTGTTCAATAGGACCATGTTGTTCAATAGGACCATGTTGTTCAATAGGACCATGTTGTTCAATAGGACCATGTTGTTCAATAGGACCATGTTGTTCAATAGGACCATGTTGGTAAATAGGACCATGTTGTTCAATAGGACCATGTTGGTAAATAGGACTATGTTGTTCAATAGGACCATGTTGGTAAATAGGGCCATGTTGTTCAATAGGACCATGTTGGTAAATAGGGCCATGTTGTTCAATAGGACCATGTTGGTAAATAGGACCATGTTGTTCAATAGGACCATGTTGGTAAATAGGGCCATGTTGTTCAATAGGACCATGTTGGTAAATAGGACCATGTTGTTCAATAGGACCATGTTGGTAAATAGGACCATGTTGTTCAATAGGACCATGTTGGTAAATAGGACCATGTTGTTCAATAGGACCATGTTGTTCAATAGGACCATGTTGGTAAATAGGACCATGTTGTTCAATAGGACCATGTTGTTCAATAGGACCATGTTGTTCAATAGGACCATGTTGTTCAATAGGACCATGTTGTTCAATAGGACCATGTTGTTCAATAGGACCATGTTGGTAAATAGGACCATGTTGTTCAATAGGACCATGTTGTTCAATAGGACCATGTTGGTAAATAGGACCATGTTGTTCAATAGGACCATGTTGGTAAATAGGACCATGTTGTTCAATAGGACCATGTTGGTAAATAGGGCCATGTTGTTCAATAGGACCATGTTGGTAAATAGGACCATGTTGTTCAATAGGACCATGTTGGTAAATAGGACCATGTTGTTCAATAGGACCATGTTGGTAAATAGGACCATGTTGTTCAATAGGACCATGTTGGTAAATAGGACCATGTTGTTCAATAGGACCTTGTTGTAAATAGGACCATGTTGTTCAATAGGACCATGTTGTTCAATAGGACCATGTTGTTCAATAGGACCATGTTGGTAAATAGGACCATGTTGTTCAATGGGACCATGTTGGTAAATAGGACCATGTTGTTCAATAGGACCATGTTGGTAAATAGGACCATGTTGTTCAATAGGACCATGTTGGTAAATAGGACCATGTTGGTAAATAGGACCATGTTGTTCAATAGGACCATGTTGTTCAATAGGACCATGTTGGTAAATAGGACCATGTTGTTCAATAGGACCATGTTGTTCAATAGGACCATGTTGTTCAATAGGACCATGTTGTTCAATAGGACCATGTTGTTCAATAGGACCATGTTGTTCAATAGGACCATGTTGGTAAATAGGACCATGTTGTTCAATAGGACCATGTTGTTCAATAGGACCATGTTGGTAAATAGGACCATGTTGTTCAATAGGACCATGTTGGTAAATAGGACTATGTTGTTCAATAGGACCATGTTGGTAAATAGGGCCATGTTGTTCAATAGGACCATGTTGGTAAATAGGACCATGTTGTTCAATAGGACCATGTTGGTAAATAGGGCCATGTTGTTCAATAGGACCATGTTGTTCAATAGGACCATGTTGTTCAATAGGACCATGTTGCTTAAATGGACAAATGTGACTCATTTTTCCAAAATAACCAGCATTGTTTTTTTAAGTATTTAACTAGGTATCATAATAAGTGATTCACCTGTTTGTTAATATCTAAAAAAAATACGCGAAGCCTGATATATTTTTTACTTATTTTATGGGTGCATAAACTGTCTTCAACACTATAACTTTAAAAACTTCAAAAAAATATAGTTTCGATGGATTCAAAACAAATAAGTTTGTGTTACTCCTAGTAACTTTCTGACTGAAACAGAATTGTTATTGGGAACATTCTGTAGAATTGCAATATTTTTAAATATATTCTTTCAATGTTTGTTATGTGAAAATAGAAACTTTATGTTATTAATTAATTGAGAAATGATAGTGTTACATTTCTAACCCTTTCCCTCCTGACGGCATTTGAACTTGCCATGTAATTATATGCTATTTTAACAAGCTGGGCCACGAACGTGCTTATGTATTTATAAAAGTTTTTGTATACAATGTGTTATTGTGACTAATTAGATGCTATCTAACGAAGAAAAAAATTCATCTGGGAAAGAGTTGATTACAAAGATTAGCAATTTATATCCTCTGAAACTGATGACATAGGTTAGCTTTTGATAGATTTACATTCTCGGTGGCTGAGTATTACCTACTTTAACATCCGCACCTTGTTTATTTATTTACTAATACCTCTTTTAATCTATGCAACTACTTATCACTAAAAGAATCCGTAATTTGTAGAATTAAAAAAGAATCTATCTCATCCTATAGAAATCTTTCCCATTTGTATGATTTTCTATAGTAAAACATCTAATAGTTACGGTTACAGAGCGTCTGACTGCTGCTCGGTCGTTAAACTGTGACAAAATGAAATTTGAGTGGAAAATAACATCACAATTTGATGTTCGCATGTGAAAATATTTACCTCATGGAAAATTGAATTTTGTGTATTAAATTAAGTAACAAATTGCCTCATATTCATTCACTCTTTTTCTATGTATAGTAAAGCAATAGATCTGTTACCTTTTTGTCACTTGTTTATTAGCATTATATACATCTTTATACTGTCATTTCTAGATAGAGATCTTGACTTCATATGTGAAGAATAATTCACAACTAAGGCTTTTGTTTTAAAGTTTTACGTCAAAAATGTGTCAAAAATAGTAACCGGTTTGTAGAGCTAAAGAATGTGGTTGTTAAAATATAATTATACATTTTCACAATATTTGTCATAAGCTTCAAAGTACTGAAATGAATTTCAAAGTACTGAAATGAATTACAAAGTACTGAAATGAATTACAAAGTACTGAAATGAATTACAAAGTACTGGAATGAGTTTCAAAGTACTGAATTGAATTCCAAAGTACTGGAATGAATTACAAAGTACTGAAATGAATTACAAAGCACTGGAATGAGTTTCAAAGTACTGAATTGAATTCCAAAGTACTGAATTGAATTTCAAAGTACTGGAATGAATTACAAATTAATTATAATCTTCCCAGTAAATCAATTAGTAATTGAATAACCTCAAATGTAATTTTAAACTTCTCACCATGTGTTTATGATGGAGTGAATCTACAAATGAATTTCTATGTTCCTGGTATCGCTCTGGCAGCAGCAATTACATTGCAATTAACTCTAACCTACTGTGCTATAGCCACTAACTTTTAAATTGTCCCTCGCAGATTAAACTCAAACAATTAGTCTTGCTTTACATAAACCAATTAATTCATTCAGATCTCAGATCTTTTATGTAGGGTAAGTTCTTAATTATCGGTCAGTTCCACATTTTCGGTCACTTAAGAAAAAACAGTATAATAATATTTTTTTATTTTTTATTTTTAATGGTATCCATGACCGTTGGTATCATCCATGATACCTACTAATCCATGATACCGTAGGTATCATGGATACCAATAAGGGAAAAACATATATTATATTTACTTTTATGGTTGATATGTTGACTTGCCTGGTACATTTTTTAGATTTCTGCATGTTTTCATACTCGATATTGGAAGGGGTATCGCAATCTTCTGAACATTTGGTAACATCGGTGACATTGATTTAACGAAGAACTTTTTTAATTCCAAGTTGCGGGGCAACTTGTATACCAACAACGGAGCATTGACACTTAGCTTATACAACGATACATTGTTTCAGAGTTAGCACGGCTAAAACTTCATTTGACGGATTTAAGATGAAATTATTGAATAATGATACTTGTTAATAGTGACTCCTTAAATTAGAAATAAAAAAATTCAAGTATCTACTAATACTAATTTATGAGATACAAATGTTAGAAAAATATAAAAACATTATTTCTAGTGTTAATATTTAACAATAAATAATTCATATATTTGCTATTGCTTTACCTTAGGTTAGCTTATAGGAATTAGTAGACCTGTTTTAATTTTATTCGATGGAAATAATGTCACTATACAGTATATACTATGTGTATGATAAAGCCACCTCTGTATAATTTGAATATGATATTTTAGTGTATCCCTTAACTGATTAAACTGTATTTTAGCGAAATGCTATAACTATCCTAACAATCACTGCGTGAAAAACGAGTGGTGAATGTGGTGGAGAGACATCTTATAAAATAAATATAGTGTAAGTTCCAAATTATCGGTCAGTACTACATCTTCGGTCATATAAGAAAAGATAATATAAAAATTGTTATTATTACACAGTGCTATCTAATTAACCCGGGTTTGCAGAAGTATTAGATAGCACTGTGTAATAATAGCAATTTTTATATTGTTTTTTCTCATATTTCCGAAGATGTGGTACTGACCGATAATTCGGAACTTACCCTAAAATAAATAATTATAATATTCAATTGTTCCTTTTCAGTTTCCACCGGGGGAGTTTTGGCTCCAGGCTCAGTTGGCCCCGTAGTTGGGGGAGTTCCTGGAGGAGTAGTGGGGGGTGACCCGTCACAACAAAAACCTCCCCCTCTTATGGTACAGCCCCGAATGGGGGTGGGAGGTACGTTGCTATAGTTAACTAATTATAGAAGTGAACAATTACCTCATTTATATATCCTTATTAATATCAGCATTATAATTATAATTTATATGAATTTTCTGATTTGGAGTCATTAAATATTGATGTTGTGATAGGGTAGGTTACGAATTATCGGTCAGTTTCACATCTTCGGTCATATAAGAAAAAAACTATATAATAATTCAACTTTAATTTTAATCGGTATCCATGACACCTGCAGGTATCACGGATACCAATAAAAGTAACAATAATTATTATTATATCGTTCTTTCTTATAATATGTCCGATGAAGTGAAACCGACCGATAATTCGTATCGTACCCTATAACTTTTTTGTAATTGAACTTCAATCTTCCCCCTCTCCCTCCCCCCCCCGCAGGCGGCGTGTCCCCCATCATGTCTAGTGGCGGTGGTGGAGTCAGAGTAAACAATCTACTAGATACCAGGCCTCTAGAGTATAACAGTTCACTAGTGAGAGCTGCTAGGTGCTTACTAGCTAGTGTCACCAGGGTGCTGCTGCTGGCAGACACCGTGGTGGTGAAGCAGCTGCTGCTTGCTAAGGATAAGGTAAGGAAGATCTAATTCAAATTTAACAACTTGAGGGATTTCGAAGACAAATTATAACAACCAAAAATACTAATAATATGTGTGTTTAATTTGGTTTTGTTTAAAAAGACAGAATATTCTAGTTGTGTATTCTTAAGGAAAATTCTCTGATTTTTATTTCCAACTAGTAAATAAATGGTCAATGATTTCTCTATAACTGAGTAGAATATTTCATTTATCGGGCATGTAAGCTTCCTATCTTTAACTGTGAGTAAGTAGTTATTGCCTTTATTTTAACTGTTTTATGTTAATAATATGTTTCAACTGAAAAGAGTATTAGTTTCATCAGATACTGTGGTTGTATTTTATTTTTTCAACTTAGATTTCCAAAAACTAAAGGATAGATTTTCAGTGTGTTTGGTCAGAGTGTCGTAGTAGTGTGTTATAATACAGTTTCGGGTTATTATATTCATTATATAATGAAGTCAGCCAATTGGATGAGTATTATGACGAAAATGCTATGTTTTTTATTATTTAGTGTGTAAATGGTCAACGATTTCTCTATAAACAACTTATAAGAATATTTCATGTAGTGGGTATATAAACTATGGTTGATTAATGGTTGAATGTCTTATAAATCGGTTTTAATGATGAAAAAAAATTTAAGAAATTTTAAACTTGCAATATTATCAAATTAAATACTTCATTTAAACATGAAATGTTTATTTGCTTCGTATTTTTATTCAAAATAAAAGTTAATATTAACTTTACCAAATTATTAGCCCATGAATTGGTCAAATTGGTTTGCTTCGTATTTTATTCAAAATTTAAGTAAATAAATAAATGTATAATTCAATATTACTACTCCATAAAGGTTTATTTTCCCTAAGATTCATTTTCACTGAACTCCAGGAAATTCGTTTTCTACAGTAATTTTCTTTTGGAATTTACGTACCTTGGATAAATTCTACTCCTTGCAATTAGGGATTCTTTAGTGCGATTAGTTATCAATTTCCAATGTTAACTCCATTAGCCATTGGAAGCTGGATGCAATTCCTTGTGTATACCAAGTGGCACTTACTCATTTAAAACAGGTGTAATGTTTATACCATGTGGCACTTACTCATTTAAAACATGTGTTTACCATGTGCCACTTACTCATTTAAAACATGTGTATATCATGTGCCACTTACTCATTTAAAACATGTGTTTACCATGTGGCACTTACTCATTTAAAACATGTGTTTACCATGTGCCACTTACTCATTTAAAACATGTGTATATAATGTGCCACTTACTCATTTAAAACATGTGTATACCATGTGGCACTACACATTTAAATCATGTATACACCATGTGGCACTTAGTCATTTAAATCATGTGTATACGATGTATACTTTAGGAAAGGGATATTATAAGTATTACACGTGGTTTTAACATTGTAAATTACATCTGGTTAATGTTATAAGTATGGTATTTGATATATTGCTATGAATGTGGTGAATTAAATGTGGTAAACACCTTCGTTGTGGTACACTTTTCACTTCGTTAGGGTGAGAATTTGTACCACACGATGAATACTTATCTATACACTGAAGTGAAACTGGTCAAAATGACGTAAATTTACTTCTATTGTTTAATTCTTCATTCAGTCAGTGTTTAGTGATTTATTTTAATTTCTTTTTAAAGTATTTATTTCCAAATTTGCTTCTATCTTAAATTATGTACTATCTTTTTGTGCGTTAGTTACTCACCTAACTGTCAATTATGTGACACTACACACAGAACGTATCCTCGTTTTTATACATTACGTCACAAAGACCATTAATTAGTTTTAACCAAGCTTGGGATGAGACCAAATTTCTCTTCAGAGTTAGGTACTCCTTTTTACTCAGTCATTACCACTGTTCGTGTGTAATTGTTCCAGTCTATTCGTGAATATTCGTCACATGTCTTTAAATATTGCCTCTAAATATAAACAGTTAGGAAGAAAAAACTGTTTCTTCTTCTGCCTCAATTAAGACTAGCGAAGTTCTGTAATTAGTGTAGTATTTTTGATAGAGTTCTCTGTTTCTTATTTTGTGGTACACTGCAGATACGCAATGATAATTGTGCACATGCATGTGCATTGATTAGGTGCACTCGAGTTATTCGTAATAATATTCAGAGTGGTGTAAGGTGAAGTATATCCGACATTTATATTTCTCTCAAATTGTTTTATTTGTCATTTCAAGTGACTACTCTGCATTCACACAGAATTATTACATATAGGGTAAGTTCCGAATTATCGGTCAGTACTTCATCTTCGTTTATATAAGAAAAAACAATATAGAAATTGTTATTATTACACAGTGCTATCTAATACTTCTGCAAACCCGGGTTTGCAGAAGTATTAGATAGCACTGTGTAATAATAACAATTTTTATATTGTTTTTTCTTATATAAACGAAGATGTAGTACTGACCGATAATTCGGAACTTACCCTAGCAACTTTTTTCTGTGTATTTTTAATTATTATATTACAGGGTGGTTCATTCAAATGTGGTTATAAAAAACAGTTTTCAGTTAAATGAAGAGAAAAGCTATTAAATAAACCAGAAAAATGAAGAATCGCTTCATTTAACAGCATACAAGAGTTATTCATTATACCTATCCTCCTTCCTCCTTCATTATACCCTCCTTCCTCCTTCATTAAACTCTCCTTCCTCCTTCATTATACCCTCCTTCCTCCTTCATTATATCCTCCTTCCTCCTTCATTATACCCTCCTTCCTCCTTGATAACATGACATAGACGAAGGATCGCCTCATCGTATCTAACACGCAAAGTCTCTGCAATAATTTTCTCGCAAGATTTTGTTGGTTAAGTAGAGGGTTATGCGGATGTTTTCTGATCAAGAAATAAAAAATTTCAAGTGTGGTTGTCCTGACGAAAAAACTGACAAAGTCTGTGACTGAAATTGATGGTGAGCTGTGCGTGCTACATGTGATCATATTAAATTGCATTATTGAAATCTATTAGTAGATTACATTCTAAGCTTTATTTTATTCTAAACTTTTAATTTCATCTTAATTTTTTGTTGCATTTCTCACTCAAGAATAAATTTAATTAATTTTATAATTTCACACCAATCACTTAAACTCTCTATTAATTAATTCGTATATTTACTTATTATTACTATCAATCTCAACTATTATCAGTTGATTCCCTTTTCTATCCTATGTTTAATTCCACCCTAACTCTCTTTATTTCTTCCCTCGGTAATTAATTTAATAATGACTTACTTGAAAATATTTCAATTGCATAATACCTCCTGACTTCCCTTTCGCCCCCTTAATACCACTCCCCCCCCCTCTTCCTGTTCCCCCGCCCCCCTCGCTAATTGGCCCCCTTATTTGCGAGGGATTTCCCCTCGTCTAAACAGTGCCTTCATTGTTGCTTCCAGAGCGAGAATTCATTGTTTGTATTTCATTGAGTCCTCGTTTGCAATGCTGCTTACTGCAATATTCACGCTTGTGTTCTCAGTGAGCTACTTGGTGTGTACACGCTATACGGTGTATACATTGTGTGTAGTATTGTACACATTGTGTGTAGTATTGTACACAGTGTGTGTAGTATTGTACACAGTGTGTGTAGTATTGTATACATTGTGTGTAGTATTGAACACAGTTTGTGTAGTATTGTACACAGTGTGTGTAGTATTGTACACATTGTGTGTAATATTGTACACAGTGTGTGTAGTATTGTACACAGTGTGTGTAGTATTGTACACAGTGTGTGTAGTATTGTATACATTGTGTGTAGTATTGAACACAGTTTGTGTAGTATTGTACACAGTGTGTGTAGTGTTGTACACATTGTGTGTAGTATTGTACACAGTGTGTGTAGTATTGAACACAGTTTGTGTATTATTGTACACAGTGTGTGTAGTATTGTACACAGTGTGTGTAGTATTGAACACAGTGTGTGTAGTATTGTACACAGTGTGTGTAGTATTGTATACAGTGTGTGTAGTATTGTACACAGTGTGTGTACTCATTGATTTTTTGTAGCTACAACTAATTCAATTTATAACTTACATTACCTATGTGTGTCAAAACAACTCATGTTATGTTAAATCCACCAAAATTGGAAAAGAATTAATGCTGACTCATGCTAATGTTTGTCTTTGTTTAAATGGTTCTATTTAATTGTTATATTTAATGTTGTATTGTTATATTTAATGTTGTATTGTTATATTTAATGTTGTATTGTTATATTTAATGTTATATTGTTATATTTAATGTGATATTGTTATATTTAATTTAGTATACATATAATACTATGCATATTATATTCTTAGAGGATTATGAACGTTAACATTGCTGTTAGTATTGCCATTTTAATATTATCTGTTAAACTTTCGATTTAATGTAATTGGTTTGTTTAACATTTTAAATGGGTTGTGAGTGGAATTATTTAGGAATGAAAACTACCTGAACGTATTGTTACAACATGAACTGCAAAGCATTAAATAGGAACTGCCTGAGCTTATTCTCTTTGCGAATTACTCTCAAAACGCTTCAATTCAATAATTGAAATCAAAACTAGTGAATTGATTGTTCTTCTTCTCCGCCAATTCGACTTAAAAAATCTGCGGAGGTGCTCTAGTTTCTTAGGCACATATTTTCAAATGACTTCATTGATTCATTTTGCTACAGGATGAAATTGTATTTTTTACTGATAAAATCACTCTAGAATATATTATAATTACACAGTGTATATCACAGAGTTATGATATACACTAGACTCTAGAACAGGGGTGGGCACGCATTGTGATTTTCAGTGCCGAAAGATTGAATCTCAGTGCCTTTACCATTTTCTTTTCGTTTTTTAAATTGCAGGGGATACTGAGTAATTAGAATGAGGTGGTAGATTTTATTGAGGTATGTTACAATGGTACACATTTTGTACATAAATATTGGTAGTAGATTTATAATTTGCATTAAAATGAATTAATAAGTGATATTTAATTTTTTTTCATGTGAATATAATTCATAACAAAAAAAAAATTAATTATCTTGCATAAGTAATAATAAGTAACTCGTAAAATCACAGGGTAAATGACAATGGCTACCTATCTTATTAAAAGTAGTGACTTAAAAATGATTGCACAGATTCTTACCAGTGTTAGAGTGTCCCTAGAGTGTCCCTAGAACGAATTAAAAATATATAAATAACTGATCTAGATAAAAAGAGACAGAGGTAAAAAAATTAACACCGGCACTATATTGTAACAATAGACAAAAAATATATTATTAACTGATAAAATTGACTATTATAGTATCAAGGTCATTACAAATATACTGTTCTTCAATTAGTTGACCATCCTCTTTTATATTATCCTTGTAATTTATAAAGCAGTCAATTCTAAATTTTCTTTGGAAGGAAATAAAGTACCGTTTCCCTGGTGGGCACGAGTACCGCTCTGAGTGCCAAAAGAGCACTGAGTGCTGCCTTTGCTCACCCCTGCTCTAGAGAAAGGTTCTGTTACAGCGATTGCAGGACACTGAGAACGACTATGTAAAACCTTATTTTGTTTCAAATATATCATTACTCCATGGAACTGACGCCAGATTGCCAGTCACGAGACCCCAAAATAAGGAATTAATCGTCCTGCAAGACGCGATATAATTTTGACCAGTGTCACGCTTTAGTATATAGGATACGATAATATTACAAAATTTAATTATTGAACTGAATCGAAAAATACATAAGAAAAAAGGAAAATTTGGATTAACTGAAAATTTGAAAAGCTGAGAAAACCTGAAATCCGAAAAGCTGAAAATCCAGAAAAACCGAAAAGCTGGAAAATACTGAAATACGAAAAAAATTAAAATCTGGAAAATCCGAAATTTCTGGAAACTGGGGAACCGAAAATTCGGAAAACTAAAAATTCGAAAAACCGAAAAATACAAAAAATGTGAAAAATCTGGTGTAATATAATAAATTCTAAAAACTGACAAATTCTGAAAACTGAAAATCCGAGAAAACGTAAAACTGAAAAATCAGCTAAACATGAAAATCTGAAAAATCGAAAGATATGAATACCGAAAAATGTGGAAAATCGGAAAAATTGTTAAATCGAAAAAGGCAAAAAAAATATAAAAATTCACAAACCTGAAATATCCTGAAAACAGAAAAATTAAGATAATAAAAATCAGAATAATAAAAAAGAATCTAACAATAATTTGTCTACTGTAATTCACTAACCCATTTTAATTCATCTAATCCATGCACTCTATTTTCCTTTCTTTATTATTGTTCTGGTGTATAAATAGAGCAGCAATCATTCACTTCTTTCCTTGAAATTCTTTGAAGGCACATCCTAAATTATATTACGAGATGGATAGCGAATGGGACTTGGGATTCAATTTAGACCAGAAGATTTCGCCAAGAGATGATATATGAATGTTGCTTCTCCTAACTTAAAGTGTATGGGCCCAGTGTGTTTGTAAAACAACTAGGAAACACTGAAAAATATCATATATCAGCTAGTTTCTGCACTGGAAAAAATTCATGTCGAACTGACTCAAAATTTGAGTTTTTCCGTTTTTCCTAAAACCGTCTCAAAAATGTGAGTCAATTTGACTCATCCTAATATTTTAGCCAAAAACAAGAGTCATATTGACTCCTAATTCATAGTCAGATTGACTCAGGTAGAATCAATCAATAAAAGGACCCCAATATTGGAGTTTTGGCTGACTCGCAATTTTTCTAGTGTGTAAGATAGACAAATAATATTTCAGTAAGAACATTCATAAAATATCTATGTCCAGTGAATTCAAATTATTCAAATGTATGAATAATATTCAAAATGAACCACTGAATTTTTCCTATTTTGTCTATCCCCTACAGACTCACACTTTCATTTCCATAAAGACAGAATTTCTCGGTACCTGAAAACACGAATTAATTGACGCATTTAATATATAGTTAGCAAGATAAGCCAGAGCTCTCTTCAACTCCCACTGAAACTGTCCCCGTGTTATTAAAAGAACTGACTTTGACAGTTTCTAATTTTCTCAAATGTTGGCTGTTTTCTAGTATTTGCTGTACTAATCTTCTTGGTGTTGGGGAAGGAGGGGAGGAGCATATACAGTCCGCTACTGTATACGCTGTAAAATGGTTATTAATGTAGTAAATCTTTAAGACAGTAGTTAAAGCTTCATTATTAAATTTTAATCAAATTCTAGTCATACAGGAAAGATTCTAAAAAAATGGAATCAAATTATTGTTGAATATATGGCATTATGGTCTATTTAAGTGATTTAATTATTTTAAAATTATTATCATTAATTGAAAGGACAATTAAAGATAGTGTGTAAAAACAAAAGGAGATGTATCTTCATACATTGCATATGCATATTATTGGAATACAGATTGATTCATGTCATATCCTCTTTCTTGACTTGTCATATCTTCCTTTTATTTTTCTGACTTGTCATATCTTTCTGACTTGTCATATCTTCCTGACTTATCAAATCCTTCTGACTTGTCATATCTTCCTGACTTGTCATATCTTCTTGACTTGTCATATCTTTCTGACTTGTCATATCTTCCTGACTTGTCATATCTTCCTGACTTGTCATTTCTTCCTGACTTGTCATATCTTCTTGACTTGTCATATCTTCCTGACTTGTCATATCTTCTTGACTTGTCATATCTTCACTGACACTAGTTGCAGGAGTAGGAAGAAGCAGATTCAGTCTACTTCGAATGAGATTGCAACTTTAGTCTGGCATATACCTACCTACTACCTCACCAGTTCTATATAAAGGCCTGTAGTGTACAAATAGCCTGGTAATGGAATGTGTATAGTTACACTATAAAGGCCCTGTAGTGTACATATAGCCTGGTAATGAGATGTGTATAGCTACACTATAAAGTCCCTGTAGTGTACAAATAGCCTGGTAATGGGATGTGTATAGCTACACTATAAAGGCCTGTAGTGTACATATAGCCTGGTAATGGGATGTGTATAGCTACACTATAAAGGCCTGTAGTGTACATATAGCCTGGTAAGGGGTTGTGTATAGTTACACTATAAAGGCCCTGTAGTGTACATATAGCCTGGTAATGGGATGTGTATAGCTACACTATAAAGGCCTGTAGTGTACATATAGCCTGGTAAGGGGTTGTGTATAGTTACACTATAAAGGCCCTGTAGTGTACATATAGCCTGGTAATGGGATGTGTATAGCTACACTATAAAGGCCCTGTAGTGTACATATAGCCTGGTAATGGGATGTGTATAGCTACACTATAAAGGCCTGTAGTGTACATATAGCCTGGTAAGGGGTTGTGTATAGTTACACTATAAAGGCCCTGTAGTGTACATATAGCCTGGTAATGAGATGTGTATAGCTACACTATAAAGGCCCTGTAGTGTACAAATAGCCTGGTAATGGGATGTGTATAGCTACACTATAAAGGCCCTGTAGTGTACAAATAGCCTGGTAATGGGATGTGTATAGCTACACTATAAAGGCCCTGTAGTGTACATATAGCCTGGTAATGAGATGTGTATAGCTACACTATAAAGGCCCTGTAGTGTACAAATAGCCTGGTAATGGGATGTGTATAGCTACACTATAAAGGCCTGTAGTGTACAAATAGCCTGGCAAGGGGATGTGTATAGTTACACTATAAAGGCCCTGTAGTGTACATATAGCCTGGTAATGAGATGTGTATAGCTACACTATAAAGGCCCTGTAGTGTACAAATAGCCTGGTAATGGGATGTGTATAGCTACACTATAAAGGCCTGTAGTGTACATATAGCCTGGTAATGAGATGTGTATAGCTACACTATAAAGGCCCTGTAGTGTACAAATAGCCTGGTAATGGGATGTGTATAGCTACACTATAAAGGCCCTGTAGTGCACAAATAGCCTGGTAAGGGGATGTGTATAGTTACACTATAAAGGCCCTGTAGTGTACATATAGCCTGGTAATGGGATGTGTATAGCTACACTATAAAGGCCCTGTAGTGTACATATAGCCTGGTAATGAGATGTGTATAGCTACACTATAAAGGCCCTGTAGTGTACATATAGCCTGGTAATGAGATGTGTATAGCTACACTATAAAGGCCTGTAGTGTACAAATAGCCTGGCAAGGGGATGTGTATAGTTACACTATAAAGGCCCTGTAGTGTACATATAGCCTGGTAATGAGATGTGTATAGCTACACTATAAAGGCCCTGTAGTGTACAAATAGCCTGGTAATGGGATGTGTATAGCTACACTATAAAGGCCTGTAGTGTACAAATAGCCTGGCAAGGGGATGTGTATAGCTACACTATAAAGGCCCTGTAGTGTACATATAGCCTGGTAATGAGATGTGTATAGCTACACTATAAAGGCCCTGTAGTGTACAAATAGCCTGGTAATGGGATGTGTATAGCTACACTATAAAGGCCTGTAGTGTACAAATAGCATGGCAAGGAGTTGTGTTATTGAGTATAGTTACACTATATAAATTTTGAAGCAATATCTGAACAAACTCTCATCAAATAATATTTTTTTCTAATGTATGTAATAACAAATGAAAATGGTTGGTTTTCCAATTTTCTCTTTGTACATTTTACATTAGACATATATAACATATTTAATCCCACTAGTATATTATATTACTAGCCAATCTCTAATACAGTTCAGAGTATTAAATGTGTACAATAACTGTATTACAATTCACAGTCATGCATTTGTTTCACTATAAGTATATTCCACTGCAGCTGATACTATGCAGGGAATATAGCATAAGAATTAGAGACTGCACACTCTCTATAAATAAGATGTTTGGCCTACTAAATCCTACTTCCTTGCGTGCTATTTTAATACCATCACACTGAGAAAGAATGAGATAGTGGTGTGGAATGAGATAGTGGTGTGGAGTGAGATAGTTGTGTGGAGTGAGATAGTGGTGTGGAATGAGATAGTGGTGTGATGTGAGATAGTGGTGTGGAATGAGATAGTGGTGTGGAATGAGATAGTGGTGTGGAATGAGATAGAGGTGTTGAATGAGATAGAGGTGTGGAGTGAGATAGTGGCGTGGAATGAGATAGTGGTGTGGAGTGAGATAGTGGTGTGGAATGAGATAGTGGTGTGGAATGAGATAGAGGTGTGGAATGAGATAGTGGTGTGGAGTGAGATAGTGGTGTGGAGTGAGAGAGTGGTGTGGAATGAGATAGTGGTGTGGAATGAGATAGTGGTGTGGAATGAGATAGAGGTGTGGAATGAGATAGTGGTGTGGAGTGAGATAGTGGTGTGGAGTGAGATAGAGGTGTGGAATGAGATAGTGGTGTGGAGTGAGATAGTGGTGTGGAGTGAGATAGTGGTGTGGAATGAGATAGTGGTGTGGAATGAGATAGTGGTGTGGAGTGAGATAGTGGTGTGGAGTGAGATAGTGGTGTGGAATGAGATAGTGGTGTGGAGTGAGATAGTGGTGTGGAGTGAGATAGTGGTGTGGAATGAGATAGTGGTGTGGAATGAGATAGTGGTGTGGTATGAGATAGAGGTGTGGAATGAGATAGTGGTGTGGAATGAGATAGGGTGTGGTATGAGATAGAGGTGTTGAATGAGATAGTGGTGTGGAATGAGATAGTGGTGTGGAGTGAGACAGTGGTGTGGAATGAGATAGAGGTGTGGAATGAGATAGTGGTGTGGAATGTGATAGTGGTGTGGAATGAGATAGTTCTCTCCCTATAAGTTCTGTCTCCTCCCTATAAGTTCTGTCTCCTCCCTATAAGTTCTGTCTCCTCCCTATAAGTTCTCTCTCTTCCCTATAAGTTCTGTCTCTTTCCTATAAGTTCTGTCTCTTCCCTATAAGTTCTGTCTCTTTCCTATAAGTTCTGTCTCCTCCCTATAAGTTCTGTCTCCTCCCTATAAGTTCTGTCTCTTCCCTATAAGTTCTGTCTCTTCCCTATAAGTTCTGTCTCTTCCCTATAAGTTCTGTCTCCTCCCTATAAGTTCTGTCTCCTCCCTATAAGTTCTGTCTCCTCCCTATAAGTTCTGTCTCCTCCTTATAAGTTCTGTCTCCTCCTTATAAGTTCTGTCTCCTCCCTATAAGTTCTGTCTCCTCCCTATAAGTTTTGTCTCCTTCCTATAAGTTCTGTGTCCTCCCTATAAGTTCTGTCTCCTCCCTATAAGTTCTGTCTCTTCCCTATAAGTTCTGTCTCCTCCCTATAAGTTCTGTCTCCTCCCTATAAGTTCTGTCTCTTCCCTATAAGTTCTGTCTCTTCCCTATAAGTTCTGTCTCCTCCCTATAAGTTCTGTCTCCTCCCTATAAGTTCTGTCTCCTCCCTATAAGTTCTGTCTCCTCCTTATAAGTTCTGTCTCCTCCTTATAAGTTCTGTCTCCTCCCTATAAGTTCTGTCTCCTCCCTATAAGTTTTGTCTCCTTCCTATAAGTTCTGTCTCCTCCCTATAAGTTCTGTCTCCTCCCTATAAGTTCTGTCTCTTCCCTATAAGTTCTGTCTCCTCCCTATAAGTTCTGTCTCCTCCCTATAAGTTCTGTCTCCTCCCTATAAGTTCTGTCTCTTCTCTATAAGTTCTGTCTCTTTCCTATAAGTTCTGTCTCCTCCCTATAAGTTCTGTCTCTTCCCTATAAGTTCTGTCTCCTCCCTATAAGTTCTGTCTCCTCCCTATAAGTTCTGTCTCTTCTCTATAAGTTCTGTCTCTTTCCTATAAGTTCTGTCTCCTCCCTATAAGTTCTGTCTCTTCCCTATAAGTTCTGTCTCCTCCCTATAAGTTCTGTCTCCTCCCTATAAGTTCTGTCTCCTCCCTATTAGTTCTGTCTCCTCCCTATAAGTTCTGTCTCTTCCCTATAAGTTCTGTCTCTTCCCTATAAGTTCTGTCTCCTCCCTATAAGTTCTGTCTCCTCCCTATAAGTTCTGTCTCTTTCCTATAAGTTCTGTCTCCTCCCTATAAGTTCTGTCTCTTCCCTATAAGTTCTGTCTCCTCCCTATAAGTTCTGTCTCTTCTCTATAAGTTCTGTCTCTTTCCTATAAGTTCTGTCTCCTCCCTATAAGTTCTGTCTCTTCCCTATAAGTTCTGTCTCCTCCCTATAAGTTCTGTCTCCTCCCTATAAGTTCTGTCTCCTCCCTATAAGTTCTGTCTCTTCTCTATAAGTTCTGTCTCTTTCCTATAAGTTCTGTCTCCTCCCTATAAGTTCTGTCTCTTCCCTATAAGTTCTGTCTCCTCCCTATAAGTTCTGTCTCTTCTCTATAAGTTCTGTCTCTTTCCTATAAGTTCTGTCTCCTCCCTATAAGTTCTGTCTCTTCCCTATAAGTTCTATCTCCTCCCTATAAGTTCTGTCTCCTCCCTATAAGTTCTGTCTCCTCCCTATAAGTTCTGTCTCCTCCCTATAAGTTCTGTCTCTTCTCTATAAGTTCTGTCTCTTTCCTATAAGTTCTGTCTCCTCCCTATAAGTTCTGTCTCTTCCCTATAAGTTCTGTCTCCTCCCTATAAGTTCTGTCTCCTCCCTATAAGTTCTGTCTCCTCCCTATAAGTTCTGTCTCTTCTCTATAAGTTCTGTCTCTTTCCTATAAGTTCTGTCTCCTCCCTATAAGTTCTGTCTCTTCCCTATAAGTTCTGTCTCCTCCCTATAAGTTCTGTCTCCTCCCTATAAGTTCTGTCTCCTCCCTATTAGTTCTGTCTCCTCCCTATAAGTTCTGTCTCTTCCCTATAAGTTCTGTCTCTTCCCTATAAGTTCTGTCTCCTCCCTATAAGTTCTGTCTCCTCCCTATAAGTTCTGTCTCTTTCCTATAAGTTCTGTCTCCTCCTTATAAGTTCTGTCTCTTCCCTATAAGTTCTGTCTCCTCCCTATAAGTTCTGTCTCTTCTCTATAAGTTCTGTCTCTTTCCTATAAGTTCTGTCTCCTCCCTATAAGTTCTGTCTCTTCCCTATAAGTTCTGTCTCCTCCCTATAAGTTCTGTCTCCTCCCTATAAGTTCTGTCTCCTCCCTATAAGTTCTGTCTCTTCTCTATAAGTTCTGTCTCTTTCCTATAAGTTCTGTCTCCTCCCTATAAGTTCTGTCTCTTCCCTATAAGTTCTGTCTCCTCCCTATAAGTTCTGTCTCTTCTCTATAAGTTCTGTCTCTTTCCTATAAGTTCTGTCTCCTCCCTATAAGTTCTGTCTCTTCCCTATAAGTTCTATCTCCTCCCTATAAGTTCTGTCTCCTCCCTATAAGTTCTGTCTCCTCCCTATAAGTTCTGTCTCCTCCCTATAAGTTCTGTCTCTTCTCTATAAGTTCTGTCTCTTTCCTATAAGTTCTGTCTCCTCCCTATAAGTTCTGTCTCTTCCCTATAAGTTCTGTCTCCTCCCTATAAGTTCTGTCTCCTCCCTATAAGTTCTGTCTCCTCCCTATAAGTTCTGTCTCTTCTCTATAAGTTCTGTCTCTTTCCTATAAGTTCTGTCTCCTCCCTATAAGTTCTGTCTCTTCCCTATAAGTTCTGTCTCCTCCCTATAAGTTCTGTCTCCTCCCTATAAGTTCTGTCTCCTCCCTATAAGTTCTGTCTCCTCCCTATAAGTTCTGTCTCCTCCCTATAAGTTCTGTCTCTTCCCTATAAGTTCTGTCTCTTCCCTATAAGTTCTGTCTCCTCCCTATAAGTTCTGTCTCCTCCCTATAAGTTCTGTCTCTTTCCTATAAGTTCTGTCTCCTCCCTATAAGTTCTGTCTCTTCCCTATAAGTTCTGTCTCCTCCCTATAAGTTCTGTCTCCTCCCTATAAGTTCTGTCTCCTCCCTATAAGTTCTGTCTCCTCCCTATAAGTTCTGTCTCTTCCCTATAAGTTCTGTCTCTTTCCTATAAGTTCTGTCTCCTCCCTATAAGTTCTGTCTCCTCCCTATAAGTTCTGTCTCTTCCCTATAAGTTCTGTCTCTTCCCTATAAGTTCTGTCTCTTCCCTATAAGTTCTGTCTCCTCCCTATAAGTTCTGTCTCCTCCCTATAAGTTCTGTCTCCTCCCTATAAGTTCTGTCTCCTCCCTATAAGTTCTGTCTCTTCTCTATAAGTTCTGTCTCTTTCCTATAAGTTCTGTCTCCTCCCTATAAGTTCTGTCTCTTCCCTATAAGTTCTGTCTCCTCCCTATAAGTTCTGTCTCCTCCCTATAAGTTCTGTCTCCTCCCTATAAGTTCTGTCTCCTCCCTATAAGTTCTGTCTCCTCCCTATAAGTTCTGTCTCCTCCCTATAAGTTCTGTCTCTTCTCTATAAGTTCTGTCTCTTTCCTATAAGTTCTGTCTCCTCCCTATAAGTTCTGTCTCTTCCCTATAAGTTCTGTCTCCTCCCTATAAGTTCTGTCTCCTCCCTATAAGTTCTGTCTCTTCCCTATAAGTTCTGTCTCCTCCCTATAAGTTCTGTCTCCTCCCTATAAGTTCTGTCTCCTCCCTATAAGTTCTATGAGTATTTATTTTCTGAAATATGATTCCTTTCCATCTTTTGATGTTGTCTGCAGTCTTAATTATCTTGCTGGCAAAACTGTAAAAAAAGCATAGTAAGAAATAGTTTTTTTTTGTGATTTGTAGAGGAAATGTTCTATTTTCCAATTGAAGTTTTTATAAATTTTCATTTTTATGACAATGAATATATCATTTTTCGATTGAAATTCATTCAATTTATTTTCCAAACCTAATCAAGCAGTTGTTTAAATGAATGGATAAGATAGCAAAATACTGCCTTTATATCTAAGTATATTTTATTATTTAAATTTAAATGATCAAACATATTAGTATATTCTTCCCTTCATAATAAAGTTTCAAATTTCATATTTCTTTTCACGGTTACTACATCTTAAGAACCATAGCCTTTTGTGCTACTAGGGTAAGTTCTTAATTATCGGTCAGTACTACATTTTGGGACACGGAAGAAAAAACTATATAATAATTAATATATTATATAGTTTTTTCTTACGTGTCCGAAAATGTGGAACAGACCGATAATTCGCAACTTACCCAATTCTTTGTCTTATGTTCCATTATAGAATGTATCCAAGGCAGAGCAAACACGAATCTCGGCAGCAGTCGAATTCGAAAAAGTCACTGGTAGGTATTTCGGTGGGAAGTTTTCAATGTTTGAACTGTCGGTGGCGCTCAGATTCCACTTGTTATTTTTCTATTGTAAATATAGTTGATGTTTATTTTGTTTATCGTCTTCTTCTCCCCCTACAGGCTGAAAGGTGGAGTGTTTTTTGTACTCAAATCTACGGTATTATTTCTCCAAGAAAATCATTCCTTCGGTTTTAATGAAAATAATATTTTTCTATTAGTTATATGTAAATGAACACAATGAAATGGATTTTGTTTCATTTTAACTTTTATATCGTTCTTGTGAATAGTTAAATAAAAAAAAAACATTATTTATTGTGTTACTTTTGTGTATTTTTTGCGCATATTTAAATTTTGAGATTTATCAGAATATTTTTTTTTAATTAGGTTTCATGATTTTTTAAAATATTTATATATTATGTGAATTTAATTTTTACAGTTGTTAACTCTGTATGGATTATATAGTACTTTAATTGAAAATTTGAAATCCTATAACTACAACTAAAATAACTGTATATAAAAATAACTCCAATAACTGTATATAAAAAATATAGTTTGAAATATTTAAGCCAACTAAACAATATTTTTTTCATATTATTTACCAGTCGATATATCATGTTTCATGAGTTATAAGAGATGAGTTATACTTAAACCGAGAAAAATTTAAATCATTTATATTTTGTATTGATGAAAATTTAAAATATCCTCAATTAAACATAAACATTTTTTTTAATAATTTCCCATTTTAGTGTTCGGAGGAATTTATATTCTACATACTAGCACACAATTCCTTTCATTAAATTTCCAAATCACTTCGAATCAAAGATTTCTTTTGAAAAACTGTATTGAATGCCAGCAGAATTAAAATATAGATTTTGGTGCCTGCCTGTATTTCCCCTCACCAAAATCATGCCCTCGAAAACATGTTTTTCTCTTTAAGGTTTAAAATCCCCTCATTTTGATCATTGGAGGCCATTAAATATTGTAGGTATAGTCGCTACATGTAAACTGGTAATATAACATGCAATTTACTTCTGTAATTGACTTTGGTTTCGAGCACGCCATTACAAAGTTCGTTTAACTTGTCAGATCAATTTGTAAATGTAAATAGAGTTTGTCTCTTTCCATAACCGGAAGTAGTATTTAGATTAAACTCATGATAGAGTAATAAATTTAAGCCAATAGAATACTATTATATCCATTGTCAAGTTATCGTAGTTTCAATTTATTACGAAGTCAAGTACACTATGATAATATTTATTGGATGTCATCATAAATAAGTGGATTTATTTCTAAAGATGCTCTTCCTCAAACAAATTCGAATTATTAGAAGTTTAACAATGAAACAGAATATTTTATTTGAATTATGTGTATAACATCACGTTAATATTAGAATAAAGATATCCATGTAATATTAATTCTATGTATAATATTAGCTGGGACGAAAGAACAAATAGTTGTATCCGTATAAACCTTTCCTCACAATTCTAGACTTTAGGACTATAGTTGTTTTAAAATAAAACCAAAAATTGGCAGGAAACGGAAATATGAAATGGTATGACTTCAAAATTTAGAATTCATCATTTTGTATCCTTTGGCTTCTGGTTCAGTTGTGTTCAAGTATAGCTGTAGTAAATCAATATACGGTTGTAATTAGTGAAATAATAAAGTATATGGTTCACATTCAGTTAACTATGATATAATTAGTTTCGCAGGTCTTGATAATAATTACCACTCTTTTACAATTTAATACCCTTTTTGATTCCAATCGGTAATTTTTAATATTGTTTATAAACTGATTTAATTACTAATGGAATATGACTTGCATTTTCGTTACGCTTTACTTAAGATTGTATTTATTGATTCACTAGAAACCTATCTTGGAAATTAGATCGGAATATCGTTTATTAAAGTTTCGAAGCCTGAAGAATCTAATTTGACGGCACTATGAAAACCCCCGGCATCGAAATGTTCAGAAAAAAGAAACATGTACGTTTATTAATGCCGTGAGTTTTCATTTTGTCGAAATACTCCAGGGAGGATCTGAGTCGATGCAGAAAATCTGAGGGCGAAGATACAAGTTATTAAAACTCTTCTCGACTAGAATGCCTCGAAAAGTTCAATTTTAAACCCACGACTTGGAGCTCCGTAACCACCCCCCCCCTCTCCACCACCACCTTTCCCCCACTCCTCGGGTGTGGGGAATCTTCCATCAATTGGGGAATTAATAAAGGGGAGTTAGTTTTGAATTATGGGGTTGTGGTTCAAATGTGAATAATTTTGCAATTTACTCACTAAGACGAATAAAAGGTATTTAGAAGTTGCTTATTATCATCGAATATAATGAACTGATTTAAATTGAATAAACAGTATCGATTGATAGAGTAAAATTCTGGGATAACAATATTACCAATATTTAGATTATTTTGGGTATAAATATATAAATATTCACGACTATTTACCTTAAATTTTGATTCCAATTTGGCTAAATTTTTAGGCTTCCCTAAATTCTACTAGGCAGAGAAAAACCTTCACTCAAATATTGTTTTTAAATCCAATTAATTATTTATTTTATTTGGTATCGT
Organism: Caprella mutica; assembly: GCA_947561585.1. Taxonomy (NCBI): domain Eukaryota; kingdom Metazoa; phylum Arthropoda; class Malacostraca; order Amphipoda; family Caprellidae; genus Caprella; species Caprella mutica. The sequence goes on along the minus strand of CANNZV010000399.1, from coordinate 314,381 downwards.
TTCAAGAATAAATTGTTTCATTTCTTGATTATTTTAATATTTTTCATAGACACTGATTTGCGTTTTGAAATGTTATTAAAAGATTAGGATTAATCAGTAGGATCTGAAATGTTGGAAATGGCAAAGTCTTTGGCCGTACTTCTTATCTCAGTCTGCTGATGGGACCTCATTGGCTACTCATGATGAAGAGATAGCTAAATGAAGGGGTAAATGAAGAGATAGCTAAATGAAGAGATAGCTAAATGAAGGGGTAAATGAAGAGATAGCTAAATGAAGGGGTAAATGGAGAGATAGCTAAATGAAGGGGTAAATGAAGAGATAGCTAAATGAAGGAGTAAATGAAGAGATAGCTAAAAGAAGGGGTAAATGGAGAGATAGCTAAATGAAGGGGTAAATGAAGAGATAGCTAAATGAAGGGGTAAATGGAGAGATAGCTAAATGAAGGGGTAAATGAAGAGATAGCTAAATGAAGGGGTAAATGAAGAGATAGCTAAATGAAGGGGTAAATGGAGAGATAGCTAAATGAAGGGGTAAATGAAGAGATAGCTAAATGAAGGAGTAAATGAAGAGATAGCTAAAAGAAGGGGTAAATGGAGAGATAGCTAAATGAAGGGGTAAATGAAGAGATAGCTAAATGAAGGGGTAAATGGAGAGATAGCTAAATGAAGGGGTAAATGAAGAGATAGCTAAATGAAGGGGTAAATGAAGAGATAGCTAAATGAAGGGGTATATGAAGTGATAGCTAAATGAACGGGTAAATGAAGAGATAGCAAGATTAAGGGGTAAATGAAGAGATAGCAAGATGAAGGGGTGAATGAAGAGATAGCAAAATGAAGAGGTAAATGAAGAGATAGCAAGATGAAGAGATAGCTAAATGAAGAGGTAAATGAAGTTATAGCAAAATGAAGAGTAGATAGGGGTTTAAAAATAGAGTATTCTAAAATGGTAAACACTACTCCAATAGTCTCCTGCTGATGCTCTACAGTCTAGACTAATGCCTTGTAAGGAGTATAAGATGACATAATCTTTCTTTGTGTTAATAAATAGTAAGTATTATTTATTATAAATATTGAAAGACAACTTAGATTGTTTTTTTATAAAAATATTTGATATTAATGTATACAATATGCAATTAGTTATTAAAAAAAGAATTGTATTTCACGTCATATTTTAAATTCACCCAGTCATACTTTTTTTCCTACGTCACTACCTAAACGTTTTGTGCCATATTTTTAGTACCCTCATCAATGTATACCATAGTGTTAATAAATATAATAAATAAAGGCTTGTGAGTGCTTAGTCCATTAGCATGAAGTTATAAAGAGTGCAGTGAGCCCGCCATGCTGTCCTAACATGCTAAAAATATAGGACCCTCAGCTCCCAAATTAGGATAGTAATAGTGATAAATAATGCCTAGGCGCGGGTACACTCCAGTAGTGCCTATTGATTACAAAAAGAAACACTGAAGTGTGCCAGTGCAACTCCAAGCAAGAGGAGACTATCACAGGGAGTAAAAAACCATGCCGTGGTATTTATCCTTCACAAATCCTCAATTAAAACCGGTAGTTACATTGATCTAATATGACGTAACCTTAGTTATTATTAAAGGCTTCTTCTCACATGTCAGTGGTCCGTCCGGTCCGTCTCCTCTCAGTGTTTCAGTGTCAGTGAAAAAATGTATCGTTACTTCAATTTCAACGGACATGTTCACACAGTACCGGCTACTCTCAGTGATAAAAAATCACTGAGAGGATTCGGACCGGACGAAAACCTGAAGTGTGTGAAGCAGCCTTAAATTATTGAATGAAAGTTTCAAATCTTATAATTTGTCGTCTAAATTAAGAATGGAAATATACCCTGTTAAAATAGGTGTGCTGTTCTTAAGATACATTCTTTGTAATTTAATCCTCTTCAGTGTAATGTTCAGAACTGTACCACAAGAACAAAGTCATAAATACTGTATGCTGAGAGATTATAATATACGTTTCCTTATTTAAATAGTACAATGACGACATATAATATTGGCAACGTAGCTGTGAGGAACCTAATATACGTACATTATTTATTTTGAAGCCAATTTTATTTTGTGTTTGCAAATATCTTGATTGAGATATATCCTTATTTGGAATGTCATTTTAGTCACGCATCTTTTCAATTATAATAAAGTAATTCTAAATTTCAGGTTCTTTTCTAATTTCCGTTTAAATAAAATAGACAAAAAATAAAACATAGATAATATGATTAAGATGAAGTCACTAATTTTTCCAAGTTCTCATCAGCGTTTCACACTATGTGACAGTAACTGAGGTTCCACATATGGCAAGTTATGAATTACAAGTCGGTTGCACATCTTCGGTCATTATCCATGATACCTGCAAATATCATGGATAGAAATTAAAATTTAAGAATAAATAATGATTATATCGTTTTTTCTTATATGACCGAAGATGAGAAACCGACCAATGATTCCTAACTCACCCTACTTTATATGTACAACAATACACGTGTTTTTTTTTTTTGCCACATTTTGGATGATAATAGTGTTGAGTGTAGCTCAGTTTTACGGCACTGGAAGACACCATTTAGCTGCTAAATGCCCTAGAAAACATGCTACTTGCCTAGCAATTACCAAATGAAGACAATATATTGCACTAATATCTGCATGCTATGTGGTAAAGCTGTGACCACATAGCATTCTAACATCTGCATGCTATGTGGTAAAGCTGTGACCACATAGCATTATAACATCTGTATGCTATGTGGTAAGACTCTGACCACATAGCATTCTAACATATGCATGCTATGTGGTAAGACTCTGACCACATAGCATTCTAACATATGCATGCTATGTGGTAAGACTCTGACCACATAGCATTCTAACAAATGCATGCTATGTGGTAAAGCTGTGACCACATAGCATTATAACATCTGTATGCTATGTGGTAAGACTCTGACCACATAGCATTCTAACATATGCATGCTATGTGGTAAGACTCTGACCACATAGCATTCTAACATATGCATGCTATGTGGTAAGACTCTGACCACATAGCATTCTAACAAATGCATGCTATGTGGTAAGACTCTGACCACATAGCATTCTAACATATGCATGCTATGTGGTAAGACTCTGACCACATAGCATTCTAACATATGCATGCTATGTGGTAAGACTCTGACCACATAGCATTCTAACATCTGCATGCTATGTGGTAAGACTCTGACCACATATTGGTCTAAAATGTACAATTTATGTGGTAAGGCTGTGATGACGTACCACTTTAACATCTGCATGTTATGTGGTAAAACTTTTTTCAGTGTAAAATAATGCGCTTTCAATTTTGTTATAAAAACAATACAGTAGTGTTCTAATTTTTTCCTTATATTAAATTATAATTATTAAATTTGATGAAATTGTGTGTACGTATATAATATAATTACATAATGCTGCGGTTATGAATTCTCGAATATAATATCTAATCCGATAATCTTAATTTACGTCAGTTTTTCCTTTTCCTCAGCTATGATATAAACAGGGCACCGTATCAAGTAATTAATCTACACCAGATCGCATGTTCCGTCCTATAGAATGATGTAAACGAATAAAAGATTTATATTACCACTGCAGAGAGATCTTAATCATGTTTATGACATGTCTCTTGTGTTTTCCCTTTTATATATGTATTCATTGGAATATTTGTATTCATTTGTATATTTGTATTCATTTTTATATTTGTATTCATAAAGCTGCTAAAGACTGTTCTTTGATTGTGTAGAGAGTCATTTTCTTGTTAATTAACTGCTTTTATTATACATCAAGAGGGTAGGAATGAGTAGGAAATTAACTGTAGGGATGACTTAACTAAATAAATTATAACACATTCAGTAATGCTATTATTTAGAAATGCCTTTTGATTGTGCTAAAGATTTAGAAATTTTAGAAATCGTGTGCTGATTTTGTCAAGTAGTGTGTACTCTTACTAAGAGTAGTGTGTACTCTTACTAAGAGCATCAAGAGGCAGACTATGTGTTTCTCTAATCTCGACTGATGTGCTTAGAATTAATTTCATCACAGAAGTTAAATGAAAAGTGAATTAATTTGTATTGTTTCACTAGTGTGATTAAATTATATTGAGTATGTGACTGCACTCACTAGACTTACTCATGTGGTATGTGACTGCACTCACTAGACTTACTCATGTGGTATGTGACTGCACTCACTAGACTTACTCATGTGGTATGTGACTGCACTCACTAGACTTACTCATGTGGTATGTGACTGCACTCACTAGACTTACTCATGTGGTATGTGACTGCACTCACTAGACTTACTCATGTGGTATGTGACTGCACTCACTAGACTTACTCATGTGGTATGTGACTGCACTCACTAGACCTACTCATGTGGTATGTGACTGCACTCACTAGACCTACTCATGTGGTATGTGACTGCACTCACTAGACCTACTCATGTGGTATGTGACTGCACTCACTAGACTTACTCATGTGGTATGTGACTGCACTCACTAGACTTACTCATGTGGTATGTAACTGAGCTTATACTCATGTGGTATGTGACTGAGCTTATACTCATGTGGTATGTGACTGAGCTTAAGCTCATGTGGTATGTGACTGAGCTTAAGCTCATGTGGTATGTGACTGAGCTTATACTCATGTGGTATGTGACTGAGCTTAAGCTCATGTGGTATGTGACTGAGCTTAAGCTCATGTGGTATGTGACTGAGCTTAAGCTCATGTGGTATGTGACTGAGCTTATACTCATGTGGTATGTGACTGAGCTTAAGCTCATGTGGTTTGTGACTGAGCTTATACTCATGTGGTATGTGACTGAGCTTAAGCTCATGTGGTATGTGACTGAGCTTATCCCAGGTAGCAAGCATTATTCTTGGGATATTAAGGGAATAACCCTGGCAAGAAGGATTTATTCCTGGGATATTCCCTTAATATCCCAGGAATAAATCTTTGCTGACTGAGCTTATACTCATTCGGTATGTGACTGAGCTTATACTCATGTGGTATGTGACAAACTAACTCACTCATAAGTGACTGTATTCACGGAGTAGCTTTTCTGCATAAATGAGCTTTGTCTTTGACAGGTGACTTTGTTCATGGGGCCACTTTCCTGTCTGACTGCTTCTTCCAGTCCCTTCTATTTAGTTTCATTTCACGTATTGTTCTAATTCTTTCCCGTTCTTTCCTTACAGGTTTCATGTTCGATATCACGACTGGAGAGCGTAACGAACTTCACAGAGTTCGTGTCTGCGTTCAGTCAGTTCGGTAGTGAGATGGTGGAATTGGCGCACTTGACTGCCGTCAGAGGGACGGATTTGAAAGATGAGAGACGCAGGGCGCAGATGGCGGCGGCGAGAAAAGTTCTGGACAGGAGTACTGTGATGCTTCTAGTCGCCTCTAAGGTAAGTCAATTCAGATGGTTTTGTTTTCATCAGGGTTTTTTTTACACAATATCCATGATTTATCAGAAAAAAAAATTATCAGGTGAGTGAATTTTTTTTCTTTCAAAGAATTATTTTTAACGTTCAAGTGCTGAAAATGTTATTAAGAAAGATGAATAGTAAATTTTATATTTTTAACCTATTTTAGAAAAGTTAGTACATTTTTCAGTTAACTAGAAAATACTATTTCACTCAGTAATTTAATTAACAATGAGTTATTAATTCGCTTCAACTCATTTATCTATTGCCGTATGTTCTTTTCCAGATATAAAAAGTTTATCGTGATAATGGTGTGTTTTTTTTATTGAACACGGCTATTTCATTAATATTTCTATGCATACTTTGAATTGTATATCATAATCAGTTTGTTATATTAGATAGTTTTCAATTTCATTTCCTGATTATAGAATCAAATTTTTCATATCTTACAATTTGTATTTTTTTTAAATTAGGGTTAGTTCAAACAAAAGTAAAATATATTATTTATTAAAGCAATTAATTGTAAATAATATTCTTATTTTAACAATTGATTTCTCATCCGAGACTGAGGGAAAATATTAATATTAAATTAACACCTTTTTTTATTTAGCACCATCACTATCCTGCCTACCCTCATAAAGTTATATATATAATATATTTTAAAGGGGTTCCTTTTAATAGTTTTATCTCATTTTATATTTTAAAATCAATGACAAACAGTTTTTCTTTGGTACGAAACTATCTAAAGATAATCAAAGAGAATAATATTAAAATGATAATCAGGCGAAAGTCAATGTTAACTAGGTACTATGAAATTTAAATTATCTCTCCTAAAACAAAAAAAATGCTATACTATTCCCGAAAGTTTGACTTACTGAAATATCTAAGGCATGTATTTCTCTATACTGTAACATTTTGTAATTTTCTGCTTGGAAATTAACTACTTATAATTATTTAATGTAATTTCTGTGCCATGGATTGTGCCTCTTGTATTTTAGCCAATAACTTTCTCCTTGCTACCGTAATGCCAATTCTTAATTCAATTACTTCACTTTAATGAAAAATAATGTGATCGAATTTTCGGTGAGTGTATCCACTTTTGCAGCTAATTTTATTGGGAGCTAATTAGCCTAATGTGCATTATGTATTATGTCATTTCTTTAGAGACAGAGTTGAACTTATATATGGTTGGCATACAACTGCTTTTGACAGGCCATTTTCACCTCCTATTAATAAAATCGTTATAACATTCTCAAAAATGAATTTAACTGTGGATGAAGAAATGTTAAAGAAAACTGTTTCTTCAGTAGTTGTTGAAATATACTTATTTAAAGTTGGGTTCGGGGTTTTTGGGACACCCTGTATTATACATTTTTTTATCAATTTAAACATACCCTATAGATACCTAATTATTCAAATAAGAAAAACAATCTAATTTGTAGTTAATAATACCATCCACACACACGGAAGTTCCCTGAACGTCTGTTTAGTATTTACATCCCAGTGTCTCTCCTGACATTTAAAATAACCTTTAGGTGTAACGTTAAAACGAATAGTCCAGATGTCACCTCTAACCACATGTCTACGTGTAAAGGTAAACCACATGCCTACATGTATAGGTAAACCACATGCCTACATGTATAGGTAAACTACATGTCTAGGTAAACTACATGTCTGCATGTATAGGTAAACTACATGTCTGCATGTATAGGTAAACTACATGTCTGCATGTATAGGTAAACTACATGTCTGCATGTATAGGTAAACTACATGTCTGCATGTATAGGTAAACTACATGTCTGCATGTATAGGTAAACTACATGTCTGCATGCATAGGTAAACTACATGTCTGCATGTATAGGTAAACTACATGCCTGCATGTATAGGTAAACTACATGTCTGCATGTATAGGTAAACTACATGTCTGCATGTATAGGTAAACTACATGTCTGCATGTATAGGTAAACTACATGTCTGCATGTATAGGTAAACTACATGTCTGCATGTATAGGTAAACTACATGCCTGCATGTATAGGTAAACTTCATGTCTGCATGTATAGGTAAACTACATGTCTGCATGTATAGGTAAACTACATGCCTACATGTATAGGTAAACCACATGCCTACATGTATTGGTAAACCACATGCCTACATGTATAGGTAAACCACATGCCTACATGTATAGGTAAACCACATGCCTACATGTATAGGTAAACCACATGCCTACATGTATAGGTAAACCACATGCCTACATGTATAGGTAACCCACATGCCTACATGTATAGGTAACCCACATGCCTACATGTATAGGTAACCCACATGCCTACATGTATAGGTAAACCACATGCCTACATGTATAGGTAAACCACATGCCTACATGTATAGGTAACCCACATGCCTACATGTATAGGTAAACCACATGCCTACATGTATAGGTAAACCACATGCCTACATGTATAGGTAACCCACATGCCTACATGTATAGGTAAACCACATGCCTACATGTATAGGTAAACCACATGCCTACATGTATAGGTAAACCACATGCCTACATGTATAGGTAACCCACATGCCTACATGTATAGGTAAACCACATGCCTACATGTATAGGTAACCCACATGCCTACATGTATAGGTAAACCACATGCCTACATGTATAGGTAAACCACATGCCTACATGTATAGGTAACCCACATGCCTACATGTATAGGTAAACCACATGCCTACATGTATAGGTAACCCACATGTCTACATGTATAGGTAAACCACATGCCTACATGTATAGGTAACCCACATGCCTACATGTATAGGTAACCACATGTCTACATGTATAGGTAACCACATGTCTACCGTAACTCTTCCCATCTTTCCAATATATAATTTACTATTTTTACTTGCAGTCACCGTCTCTTAGAATTGTTTACTTCCTCCAGAAAGATTAATTACAACATTGAGTGCGAAAACAGTCTACCTCAGTTCCATTTACTTCATCTGTTAAAGCTTGTGAAGAATGCACTCAGTCATTTGTAGCCATTGCCACTGTATCCCGAGAATTTACCTTACATAACTTTTCCCTGCTGCTGAATTGCCAAACCGTTCTCTGGAAATCTCTAAATATTGATTCAGAAAAGTAAATCAAATACTGGGAGTATTCTCCGTGGAGTTATTTCAATATCTCGCTGAAAGATTTTCACTGTGAAGTCGAGAGAGGAATGAAACTCGGTGTGAAGAGCCGTGAAGCTGTTGAAGAACAGTGAAGATAGTGAAGAACAGTAAAATTAGTGAAGAACAGGATAAGTACTGAAGGAAAGCAAAACTAGTGAAGGACAGTAATACAAGAGAAGGACTGTAAAGCTAGTGAAGAACAGTGAAACAAGTGAAGAACAGTGAAACAAGTGAAGAACAGGATAACTAGTGAAGGGCAGGGACCTAATGAAGAACACTGAAGCTATTGAAGAGCAGTGAAACTAGTGAAGGCCGAAGGTAGTGAAACTAGTGAAGAGCAGAAGAAACCAGTGAAGAGCAGTAAAACCAGTGAAGAGCAGTAAAACCAGTGAAGAGCAGTAAAACCAGTGAAGAGCAGTAAAACCAGTGAAGAGCAGTAAAACTAGTGAAGGACATTATATACCATATGAAGGACAGTGTTACCTATAGTAATAATGCTATCCCGTATTTCTCCATGTGGCTGCACTTGTAGCCAGACAACTCAAATAGTTTCTACTTTATAGTATTGTGGAAGTTTATGAAGCATTCAAATGATTCTCTCATCCATCATTATTTCCAACTAACTCATTATGATATAAGATCAAACTTTATTTTAATTTCTTTTTTCATAGCACAATGGCATCAAATTAACCAGGCTTATTCTTTCATTTTAATTAAGCAGATTATTGTTTGTACCATCTAATTGAATCCATCAATTCGAAATTATTTCTTCGTCTATACCCACCGTTACGATTTATTGTACCGAATTGACATTACAATATTATTCACATTTTACGATTATTAAAAGCTAGTTGAATGCAGAAATATTCTAGTTTCCGATTTAACCCTTTTTATCCTTACAATGTTCTATACGAGACCTACAACCGGGGAATCAAAAGAAATGTTAAAAAAAATGTTATTGTAATAAATTGAACTATATCTAATTGATCTTTTTATTTTTTATAATGCATATAATATCACTTCACTTATATCACCAATTGCTGCTACATATATTCGTCTGAATTATATTTATAAATGCCATTTATTTTATATGTTTCTTATAAAGTTTATAAAGCATCAACTCTTTAATTTCTAAATAAATTGTATGCAGTTGTATCATTTTAAACATATTCAATATCATTCTGAATATAATTATTCATCAAAAAAATATAAATTATTAAGTAAATACTATAGATCAAAGATACTGATATGTTACTAAGAATGACATTTCTAATTTCGATACTCTATTTTAGTCACATGCGGCACATTTAGTTCTTCTTCACATGTTAAGTTTCTAGGTCTGTTACTTCCTGAGTTGTAGCAGTGTTATCAGTTAGGTCAGAGGACTGAGAACTGCTACCAGTTACGTCTTGTTGTGCTTCCAGTAGTGTGTTGATGTGCTCTCAGTTGTGTGTTGATGTGCTTCCAGTTGTGTCTTGATGTGCTTCCAGTTGTGTGTTGATGTGCTTCCAGTTGTGTGTTGATGTGCTTCCAGTTGTGTGTTGATGTGCTTCCAGTTGTGTGTTGATGTGCTTCCAGTTGTGTGTTGATGTGCTTCCAGTTGTGTGTTGATGTGCTCTCAGTTGTGTGTTGATGTGCTTCCAGTTGTGTGTTGATGTGCTTCCAGTTGCGTGTTGATGTGCTTCCAGTTGTGTGTTGATGTGCTTCCAGTTGTGTGTTGATGTGCTCCCAGTTGTGTGTTGATGTGCTTCCAGTTGTGTGTTGATGTGTTTCCAGTTGTGCGTTGATTCTGTACAAGCAAGTGTGTCAAGTTCGTCAGTAAGTGTGTTAACTAGTGTTTAAATCAGGTTTTTATTTATCGAATCACCGAATAAGGCCATTTTTCTCTAATTTTTACAAACAGGTGATGTTTCATTTTAATTTGATTGGTTAAATCTTACGCTTTTTATATTGATATCTGGAAACAAAAATTAACGATAAAAAAATGAACATTTAATATTTAAATGCAAAATATATTTCAATTTTTTACATTCTACAATTTTGAATTTTTTATTTATCAATTATCTTAAACATCATAGTTTCTGAATTATGAGGCGAACAAAATTATTGTAATGAACAAAATACAAACTATATTAATTGGTGCACATTATATTTAAGATATATTATTGATCAAGTTATGATACGCTTCAGTTTTTCTCTTTTTTCTGCCAATCTTGAGTCACTAGTTTAATATCTTTCCTGGTTAAAAAAGGTCAAATGACCTCTCAATGACCATCACCAGTCTAATGAATAGTCCCTAAGGTCCATTTTCCCTATAATTAGAAAGCTCCTTTCGTCTTATTGAGAGTCACATGTGTTCCAATGTTTGACAATCACCCAAAGTGGCTTTAGAACAGAGGTTCTTAAAGTAACAGTCTCCCACACCCCTTGCTTGTCTCATTGAAATTAATTCAAAAGCTACAATTATAATATATTTTTCACTATGATGTAAGAATTTAAATTAAAAAGTAAGTATAATGAATATTTTATTCACATTCTGCATTACATTACCAGCAAGAACCTAACTTAAGTGACATATCAAACAGTCATCCCAGGCACTCCCTATAAACAGTCCAGGCCCAAAAAGGTGCCGTGCACCATTTTATGAACCACTGCATTAGAATGTTAAGTTATACTCCATTTCTGCAATATATTTGTATAATTGTGACTTTTTGCAGTCATTAATTACTTAGATATTAGTTATTTACAATGTGTTATTCTGAGTTCTATTGGTGATAAAATTTAACTAAAATTAAATTCGAAACAATAGTTTTCTTGCCAACTTTCTAGTCTCTGTAATACGAAAGATAACTTTTTTTACACTTTTCTTTGTGTATCACTAATTATTTAACAACTTTCTATTCCTTGTTATATCAAAGCTAAATTTTCCTTCACACTTCTAAAAGTTGATTTAATACCTTTATTTGTTCACTATAGTAAATACACATCTTTACGGTTCAACTTGTAATAATACCATAGATACAACATAAGGCAGTTAGCAACATTGGCAATATTGGGACAACATTGGCAATATTGGGACAACATTGGCAATATTGGGACAACATTGGCAATATTGGGACAACATTGGCAGTATTGGGACAACATTGGCAATATTGGTACAACATTGGCAATATTGGGACAACATTGGCAGTATTGGGACAACATTGGCAATATTGGGACAACATTGGCAATATTGGTACAACATTGGCAATATTGGGACAACATTGGCAGTATTGGGACAACATTGGCAATATTGGGACAACATGGCAATATTGGGACAACATTGGCAATATTGGGACAACATGGCAATATTGGGACAACATTGGCAATATTGGGACAACATTGGCAATATTGGGAAAACATTGGCAATATTGGGACAACATTGGCAATATTGGGACAACATGGCAATATTGAGACAACATTGGCAATATTGAGACAACATTGGCAATATTGGGACAACATTGGCAATATTGGGACAACATTGGCAATATTGGGACAACATTGGCAATATTGGGACAACATTGGCAGTATTGGGACAACATTGGCAATATTGGTACAACATTGGCAATATTGGGACAACATTGGCAGTATTGGGACAACATTGGCAATATTGGGACAACATTGGCAATATTGGTACAACATTGGCAATATTGGGACAACATTGGCAGTATTGGGACAACATTGGCAATATTGGGACAACATGGCAATATTGGGACAACATTGGCAATATTGGGACAACATGGCAATATTGGGACAACATTGGCAATATTGGGACAACATTGGCAATATTGGGAAAACATTGGCAATATTGGGACAACATTGGCAATATTGGGACAACATGGCAATATTGAGACAACATTGGCAATATTGAGACAACATTGGCAATATTGGGACAACATTGGCAATATTGGGACAACATTGGCAATATTGGGACAACATTGGCAATATTGGGACTACATTGGCCCGAGAATCATTGCTACCTTTCACAACAATAAGCCACTTGGTAACTTTGACCTCCGACACAAATTATCACGCCACTCTCTCTTATTTCTTAGCAACACTAAAGAAATATACGAAAGTTATGCAATTATAACTTTATTTTGCTCCAGTAGCAGTTAGACTCGTATTGTTATTATATGATTTATATCATTCATCGGTGGGAACTCTGATTCCCGGTAAAATATTCAACATTTCCAACCTATTTCAAAATTATATACCTATGTACAGTACAATCAAGTGAAAGAGTCTCCGCATGACGCTATTTTCTCAAATTACAGTTTTCTAATAATCCTATTATTTTCAAATCTTACAAATTCTTACAAACTATGACAAATTTGTAAGATTTGAAATACCAAGACGTTTTTTAAAATATCTACAAGCATTACAATTAGCTGAGTTTCTTTTTAGAAATGTGAAATTAATTTAATTTTTAAATCATCACAACTGTACAGTGTACATTGACTATGAATTTACGTTTGCAAATTTATGTCGAAAAACTTTACAAAGGTTTAATTTCTATAGATTTTTATATCATTAATACATGTATAACTAGAACGGGCACATCGTAGAGCGCATATCTTCGTCGTCACTATTGAATACATTTTGAGTTATAAATGATCTTGACCACTGACCTGATCGCTCCCAAAATCTAATCAATTGGTTCCTAGTCGTCTCATCAAATTTCAGGCAATTTGGTTGAATATTTTTTGGGGTTATGCGACGAACATGATTACAATTACTTTACGATAACAAGATTCTAAATTAATGAAAAAATTTGTAAATGCCTATCTAAATATTATCTTCCGCAATTTTGCGAAACTATGTACATATAATATCTATACTGAAAATATACTATTTAGTCATTTAGAGCATTCGAATAATCACAAATTCATAATCAGTAACCTAATTTTGACTAAAATATATATAAATTAAGAAGTATAATATATACCAAAATACCATTATTTATGTGATTTCACTTGCTCTTCAGTTTACTAATTTATAGAGGTTTTTCCAGAAGTAGGCCATAATTCAAACTTATTTACTCTAAATATCAAGTTTGTCACTGAATGACTTCTGATTGCGGTGGTAGAGTGTCCCTTAGCAATCTCATCCATAGCACCATTTGTCGGGCACAGGATGCATATCTGTTGTGCTGCCTTCCTCCCATCATTAGCGCTTCCTCTCCCTGCTAGTACTTTGCCTCTTATTCCTAACGATCTTTAGAAGATACACTAAGAGTTCCTTGTCCTCTCCCTGCTAGTACTTTGCCTCTTATTCCTAACGATCTTTAGAAGATACACTAAGAGTTCCTTGTCCTCTCCCTGCTAGTACTTTGCCTCTTATTCCTAACGATCTTTAGAAGATACACTAAGAGTTACTTGTTCTCTCCCTGCTAGTACTTTGCCTCTTATTCCTAACGATCTTTAGAAGATACACTAAGAGTTACTTGTTCTCTCTCTGCTAGTACTTTGCCTCTTATTCCTAACGATCTTTAGAAGATACACTAAGAGTTACTTGTTCTCTCCCTGCTAGTACTTTGCCTCTTATTCCTAACGATCTTTAGAAGATACACTAAGAGTTACTTGTTCTCTCTCTGCTAGTACTTTGCCTCTTATTCCTAACGATCTTTAGAAGATACACTAAGAGTTACTTGTTCTCTCCCTGCTAGTACTTTGCCTCTTATTCCTAACGATCTTTAGAAGATACACTAAGAGTTACTTGTTCTCTCCCTGCTAGTACTTTGCCTCTTATTCCTAACGATCTTTAGAAGATACACTAAGAGTTACTTGTTCTCTCTCTGCTAGTACTTTGCCTCTTATTCCTAACGATCTTTAGAAGATACACTAAGAGTTACTTGTTCTCTCCCTGCTAGTACTTTGCCTCTTATTCCTAACGATCTTTAGAAGATACACTAAGAAATACTTGTTCTCTCTCTGCTAGTACTTTGCCTCTTATTCCTAACGATCTTTAGAAGATACACTAAGAAATACTTGTTCTCTCTCTGCTAGTAATTTGTCTCTTATTCCACTAAGAGTTACATTTGGAGATTGCGGAAGGTTATATTTTAGGCATCATTTATTTATTTATTATATTGTTTCCTACTCTGTGTCTTGCAACCCTAATTCTCGTGGATTGAGAAAGTTCAAAATTATTTTTTTCTTGTTCTTAGTAACTGAATGTATTTTAATGATTGAAAAATATGGTTTTGCTAAACAAAAAAATATATTCAGTTACTTGCTGAAATATTTTCTCTTTGATCTAAAACTTTTTAGAAAATTTCAATCTATAAATCTATCACAACTATTATTTTAATGCAATACTAAAGACTACTTTTGTCAAAGCCTAGGCAACTGCATAGTCTCTTTCTGGTATTACTCATGAGACCCCCGATAGCGCCCCCAGATGTTAAAGCCCCACCACCTCCCCCCGGGGAACCATCGCCAGCCCCCATGTCTCTATCGGACACTAAAGCCTGTGTTATTTTGAGACAATGTGACATAACATATTGTGTGTCATTTCATAGAAGAATGTATTGCTCTCATTTCAATGCAAAGCAATATCTGTGAACAATTTTGTACTTCCTCTTTTGCTCGGCACAATATTATTGCACTTATAAATGAAATAAAATGTTGATGATAAAACACTGGTAATAAATATGTTGTTGTCTATCAGATTGTTAATCCACATTCTCACATTTAATTATTCTTTAAATGTTGAAATATAAATTATGTAAGCTTTTCTCACCAGTTTTTTTGTTTTAGAATACTCAGTGTTATTTGTGGTAATTTAAAAAATAATTATAGATACATGGTATATTATGCGGGTTGTTCATATAGATACATTAAAAATTTTAAAAACTACTGTAAATAATATACTATATTCCATAGTTTTCAGCAATATACAGCTATAGCCTACTATATTATTAAATTCATTTAATACCAATTCCTTACTTCGTAATATAAAATATTTAAGTTTTCCATTATCTTCAATTTCAAATGATAATTATTTTTCCTTCTTCTTAAGAAAATGCATTCAACTTCATCATACACGTATTGACTTATTTCTTTATTTATTTCTTATAAAATTTACGTCACAATTTAGGTACAAAGAACTTCTGAAACATTAAAAATAATGATTTTTATTCTTCATTTTTCCAAATCTTATTATTCCATTAATATTAACTTCCATCCTGTCTTCTGAACCAGTAATTTGAATTCATATTTCAACTGATGATGAACTGATTTTAATTCGAAACAATAAAATTGTTTATTGCTTCACTGTATAGTTTATATTCGAATATTCTTTTAAATAAAGTACGCTTCCATATTACATGGCTATTGCAATTACAGTAGAGCTCCTCTATAATGACATCCCTTATAGTGAATGTAGTGTCCTGAGTAATGAACTACCCTGCATACTGAACAATTCTCTTTAGTCTGCCATCAATGGCCATTAGTTTAATATAAATAATAGCCAGCCATTTCACTCAATATTGTGTTAAAGCGTGCAGTTTAATACTATTAAGAATTTAAAGTTATTTTGACTGTAAGTACTTTGTTAAGTATTCTCTTTTTTACAATCCATTGTAATAAAATATACAAATTTAATTGGAACTTAAAATGTAAATTCAATTTACATTTTAACGTAATTAATTTTGAATGACTAAATGAATGCTTACATAAAACAAATTGTGAATTTGAAAGCTATAATATTTCATACATTAGGGTCAATGCAGTTATTTTTTGTGTGTAAGAAGTGCATGGTAGAGAGTGCAATAAATGCATGGTAGAGAGCGCAGTAAATGCATGGTAGAGAGCGCACTAAATGTATGTCAGAGAGTGCAGTAAATGCATGTCAGAGAGTGCAGTAAATGCATGGCAGAGAGTGCAGTAAATGCATGGCAATTAATGCAATAAATGCATGGTAGTGAGAGCATTGGAATGCAATAAATGCATGTCAGAGAGTGCAGTAAAATGAGACGATAAGGATTCGTGTCAGTTATTTGTCCAGTGTTTTTCATTGGCTTTTTAGGGTCAAATCACCACTTATCTTGCCATTTTGATCATTTTCATGGCGCACTAAAGACCCAGCCTCTGTTAATATCACCTCAAAAATGAGCACTAATGAATGTACGTAAGGTAGTGCATGGCCTATTCTAAAGTTCGAAGGGTCGCATATATCAAATTAATATGAACTTTAAGTGGACTCTATTTTTGAGTGCTTTCAATATAACCATGTGTACGTACGTCTAATATTAAACTTTAGATATTTTATGGTTGTTTTGGCTATTAAGGTTTTTTAAATCATTTTCAGGGAGACATGATCCAGTTATTAATTAATTAATAGGGGCATCTCTGGCTAATATTGCGGAACTTATTGTTTTTCATTCGCTTTAATGCTTTTAATGTGACATAAATCGTGTGTCTTTCATACCTTATGTCTTCTTATATATTTTACTTTTTGTAGTGTATTTAGGAAATATTAGTTACGGTTCTAATTGCTACTTGGTTTAATGAGGTATTTGGAAATTAGCAGTTAAACTGAAATTCAATTCGGTGAGAACAGAGTATTCAGTATTTACATTTTTTAATAGTGTTAATTATTAGAGCAGAAAGAGAACCTATCCCCAACTGAATCTTTTGGATGATGTTAGATGTACAGGGTGTCAAAAAAGAAGCGCAACTCAAATTTAAAATAGTATATTTCAATTAGTTTTGAAGGAACAGTTTTCTTTCAAGTATTATTTCGTTTGTTGAAGCCTTCTCCATCTACAGTTAAAGTTGTGTTAGAACACCTTTCTCCAGTTTGTCAATATTTTTTTAAATAAATTTATATTTGAATACTCTTTAAACCTGGAAATATATATGTTTTATTATTAATGGGGCTGTTGTCTATTAAAGATATTTTAATGTTTGAACTTACTTCATTGTCCGTTTTCTGACCATTTGCACCACCCATCAATAAAATCGTTATAATAATCACAAAAATTATAAAAATTTAACTGTATTGAGAATGTTCAACAAACAAAATAATACTTGAAAGAGAACTGTACTTTCAATAGTTATTGAAATATACTTCTTTAAATTTGAGTTATGGCTATTTTGGGACACCCTGTATATTGATTAAAAACAGAAAGAGTTGGAATAAATAATTTGCTATTTTCCTTATGAATGATAAACACCAGTAATCTTCTTGAAATATCTTCCAAAATTATGTTATTGTTAAAAAATGAATAGTGATCTGAGGCAGGGGTAGTTACGAATTACCGGTCAGTTTCACAAATTCGGTCATATAAATTATAAGGAAAAACGAAATATTGATAAAAAAAATTTATTATTATATCGTTTTTTCTTATATGACCGAAGATGTGAAACTGACCGGTAATTCGAACTTACCCTATCTATAGATAATTCACTTATATAATGTAATATCATTCATTGGACCGTGGTATTGTGTATATTTCCGCTTAGGCTTCATTCCACATACGAATATCTTACCTCAGCATTTTCCTTGCCTCTGCAAATACTCTATAAACTCTTCGGTTTGTCATAAAAATATCCTATCGGCCGAAAGCATTCAACTGAAGGACAATGAAGGGACACCCTTCTCTTCTTCTTTCCCTTCACAATGCTTCTGTGGACGGCACAACTTCATCCTTTCTATTTACATATTGAGTTTCATTGCGAAAATATCTTATCCAGAATTTATATAACGATTCGAATTCAACAAATTTCATAACTCCATTCGAACCACTTTTTCTAAACTATTTTGTTCGTCTGAAAATAGGAGACTAGAAATACATTGAATTTTATTACACATGTCTCTACATTCGAATGGATGATAACAGAGCATGTCCTGCCTATCAAATGAATGCACCAAAATCTATACAAACAGTTATTGTTCACACTATTGTACAGCTCTGAATAAAGGTTCCACGACAATTCATTGATCACCAAACGGTATAAATAACAATGCTTATTTACTATTGAAACTGGAGAAAGTCTTTTTTAGTTTGTAAATTTCACCTCCACTTCCTATTTTATTTTTCAAGACAAAGCATTTCAATAAGTAAAGTTATTAGTTTATTTGTTTAATAGTGTCAGGCGTTGCCGGTAGAGGGCGCTTTGTGCTCAGTCAAGCTTACATTCCTCGCCTCTATACGATGTCTTTTATTCCGGTGGTTAATGATCATTAAATTTATTTGCACTAACAGGCCTATTATCTACCGTGCAGACGTGTGATTTAAACGCTCTTAAATGACGGTAATGGGGCTCTTAAATACCGGTAATGTGTCTCTTAGAAACCGGTAATGGTTCTCTCTTTTCTGACAATAGGCCTATTAAAAATATTCAATTGATATCTTAAATACCGGTAATGGGTCTCTTTAGTACCGGTATGATTTCTTAGATACCGGTTATAGTTCTTTTTTCTGTTAATTAATACATTATAGAATATACATAAATATATATTTAGAAATAACTCGGTATTACATGCATTATCACCACGGTCACTGCTATTGCATTATAAGTATTTATTACCTTATATTATAAGTATTTATTACCTCATATTATAAGTATTTATTACCTTATATTATAAGTATTTATTACCTTATATTATAAGTATTTATTACTTATATAATATAAGTATTTATTACTTATATATTATAAGTATTTATTACCTTATATTATAAGTATTTATTACTTATATAATATAAGTATTTATTACTTATATATTATAAGTATTTATTACCTTATATTATAAGTATTTATTACCTTATATTATAAGTATTTATTACCTTATATTATAAGTATTTATTACTTATATAATATAAGTATTTATTACTTATATATTATAAGTATTTATTACTTATATATCATAAGTATTTATTACCTATATATTATAAGTATTTATTACTTTATAATATAAGTATTTATTACTTTATAATATAAGTATTTATTACTTTATAATATAAGTATTTATTACTTATATATTATAAGTATTTATTACTTATATATCATAAGTATTTATTACCTATATATTATAAGTATTTATTACTTTATAATATAAGTATTTATTACTTTATAATATAAGTATTTATTACTTTATAATATAAGTATTTATTACTTACATAATATAAGTATTTATTACTTTATAATATAAGTATTTATTACTTTATAATATAAGTATTTATTACTAATATATTATAAGTATTTATTACTTATTTATTATAAGTATTTATTACTTTATAATATAAGTATTTATTTCCTTCAGACTGCTACTCCAGCGATGATATTCATAATGAAAAACATTCTCGCAATTATAACTTTATTAGTTAAAAGATAAAAGTTTTACAGCAATGGAAACACGTATTACATTATTCCCTGATATAAAATAGAAGATGTTTATTAAAGAGTACATCACATTGATTAGATATGAG